>LOEQ01006119.1:147394-170311 GCA_001685075.1 Bramus lutescens
GAGAGAGAGAGAGAGCCTTAGAAGTAGAATGAATCAGGGAGAAGCCAGAACACTAGGATTTGAAGACGAAGTAGAGGAGGTGGGCTAGTTAAGCGGTATTTTATTTTATGCGTATGAATGTCTTATAGGAGTTTTTGCAAATACATCACATGCATGACTGGTGCCTTTAAAAATCATATTTAAACTTGGTGAATGCCTTCAGAATCAAGCAATAATGTGCTACCCCCATGTGCTAACCCCCCAGCACATTCACATAAGCTCCCACACTAGCCTTTCCTGGTTACCACTCTGGATCTAAGCCTGACCGCACCATTTCTGTGTGCCCAGGCCCTAACTCCAGACCTTTACCTTGCAGAGTAGCCTTGCCAGGTAAGAGAGCTTGCCCACCTCTGATGCCCATACTTCTACGACCAACTCATTTTCCCAGTTCTATATGCAGCCCCTACACGAACCCAGACCAGGTCATTGCACAGAAGCCCAAACAATATGGAAGGTCAAGTCACTGTGTCCCCCTCCAAGTCCACTAGTTCCATAAAAAGGTTCTCCAACGGTAATTACCTTGATGAATCCCAAAACACAGAATTCAAATAATTTTCAAAAATTGGATCAAATAATGCAATGAGTCTAAAGAATACACATTTTGATGCATTTGAAGATGAGAGCAATAAATATTGTCTGAGGAATGACTGAGAAAACATAAACACATGCCTGAAAGGAATGACAAAGATAGTCTAGGACTGAGAGTCTGAATTCAGTGATAAGATAGAAATATTGAGGACTTAAACAGAAATGAAGAGGAAATAAGAAAGTCAACTCAGTGAGAAAACTCAGGGTTTAAAAACAGAATGGAGGACCAGAATAATAAGATTTGAAGATAAAAGAGGAACTAGGTTGGTTAGGCAAAGGTTGTAAAAAAGTATTTTTTTATTTTAAGTGAATGATGTTTTGCTAGGATGCATATAAATTCTTGGTGCCTCTGGAGGTCAGAAGATAGAACCATATCCTGTGGTCCTGGGCATAGGGATTGTTGTGAGCCATTGTATAAGTGTTAGAAACCAAACCCATGTCCTCTGCAAGAGTAACAAATGCTCTTAGCCATTGAGCCATATCTTCAGTCAAGCAATATGAAAAAATTCAAAACATGTTAAAGGAACATAAAGAAACTATGGGACATCATGAAAAACAAAAACTTTAAATTATAGGTGCCATATGAATCACAGCAATACCAGAATAGCATAACAACCCTAATGATACAGCAGCAGCACACCTATATTCTATCCCTTGATAGTTCTCTGACTGGACTCAAGACCAGCTCAACAAGAAGAAAGTGATGCCTAGCACTAGAAACTGAGTCAACGCCTGGTGAAGTGATGGGTTGAGGACTGGGCTGATCCAAGGCTTTCTCTAAGGCGTGGTGTATGAAGAAGGAATGTAGTTCCTTCTCAAAATCAGGAATATGCTTGGCAGTGTCAACAATAGCCCTACAACTAGGGCCTTGGGAGCTTTTCCCTGAGATCCTGATATAGGGAGCAGGAAAACACCTCTTTCTCTAAAACCAGGAGTATGTTTGACAGAGTTACTAGTAGGCTGGGGCCAGGTCCTTGTGGGCACTGTGGCTTTAGAACCTGAGATTCCAATGTTTTCCATTATATGGGGCTGATTATCCTAAAGCTGCAGGGTGCNCCATATGAATCACAGCAATACCAGAATAGCATAACAACCCTAATGATACAGCAGCAGCACACCTATATTCTATCCCTTGATAGTTCTCTGACTGGACTCAAGACCAGCTCAACAAGAAGAAAGTGATGCCTAGCACTAGAAACTGAGTCAACGCCTGGTGAAGTGATGGGTTGAGGACTGGGCTGATCCAAGGCTTTCTCTAAGGCGTGGTGTATGAAGAAGGAATGTAGTTCCTTCTCAAAATCAGGAATATGCTTGGCAGTGTCAACAATAGCCCTACAACTAGGGCCTTGGGAGCTTTTCCCTGAGATCCTGATATAGGGAGCAGGAAAACACCTCTTTCTCTAAAACCAGGAGTATGTTTGACAGAGTTACTAGTAGGCTGGGGCCAGGTCCTTGTGGGCACTGTGGCTTTAGAACCTGAGATTCCAATGTTTTCCATTATATGGGGCTGATTATCCTAAAGCTGCAGGGTGCGTGGTCTGTAATATTTTTAAGATTTTCCGTGTTTCCCCTGTGCAACACTGTTGGATTAGCATCCTGCTGAATTCATTCCATAGTTTGATAGTTTCTCCTTACTTTGTAGACAGCTCCCATTTTTATTCCGTTTCTCCACTGTAAATAGTATAAAATTTCACACTTCTTAATAAGCTTGCTTGACTTAACGCATGAGTTACACAAGACCTTTTGATCATAGGATTTTTCTCCTCTAACTTCTATCTAGGACACTTTATTCTAACTGAGGAAATAATTAACGCAAGAAACATCACAATACTGAACATATGGAGCACCCAATTTCATAAAAAGTACACTATAGGAATTAAAGACATGGAGTAACAGCAACCCAATTGTAGTAGGTGATTTCAAGAGCCAACTCTCTCTGTAAACTGATAATCTGAACAAAGCATAAACAAGCAAACAAAAATCAGAATGAAACAACATATATCAAATATGCTTAACATACCATATACAAGTATTTTACACAGGCAAATATATGTTTTACTTGGCAATTTATAAAAGTTTTTTTTTAAAAATAAACCACATCTTGGAACACAAAATAAATCTTAACACATTCAGAAAAAGTGAAATAACTTCTTGCATACTATATGATTACAATGCAATAATGCTTAAATCCAATAGCAAACAAATCTCTAATAATTACACAAGTTTTTAGGGACAAAACAACATATTACTAAAGAATCAATAGATCAAAGAAATCAAGAAACAAATTGAAAAATTCCTTGCATTAAGTGAAAAATGAAAACACACAAGAAAACCAAAACCCTAGGGACACATTGAAATCAGTGCTATAAGGTGAAAGTACTTAGCATATTAATATATCAGAAAGAGTACAAGCAAATGACTTAATGATGCAACTCAATAAAGGGAATATTGAAAAGAAAATTATGTTCTCCTAACACAGAAGGTGATAAAGGTCTAGATTCATACAAACCCTGAGGCTAAACTCAACAAATAAAACAGACAAAAACAATCAAGGAGAAAGAAACAGAAGTAAAAAGCCTTTGAACTAATGCAAGCCTAGCTCAAGGTGGACTCCCAGCAGATGTCTATCAGATTTTCAACAAGATTTGTACAAAATACATCTAATTCTTTTTAAGAAAAAAGAAAAACACAGAAGTAACCTTTCCAAATCACAATCAAGCTGTCTACATTCTGAAGATATGGTTCAACATATGTAAGTCAAGAGATGTAAATGAATCATATAAGTTGGCTTAAAGATAAAAGTCATATGATAATGTATCGATGCAGAAAAACATTCTGACAAAATTTAACATGTGTTCACAATAAAAGTTCTAGAAAGAGTAAGGCTGGGGAGAATATATTTCACCATAGTAAAGACTCTATATGACAAACCCACAGCTCCATAAACCTAAATGGAGAAAAACTCAAAGTAATCCCAGTAAAATTATGAATGAAATATAGATTCACACTATTCATATTCATCTTCAATACAGTGCTTGAAGCACTCACTAGAGCAACAAAACAAGAGAAGAAAGTCAAAGGATTAGCAAGAGAAAATGAAGAAGTCCTATTATCTATTTTTGTAGGTGACATGATATTACACATAAAATAATCCCAAAATTCCACAGAAATCTCCTAGAATCAACACTAGGAACACTATTTAAAGCAAAGTGGCAGTTTACAAAATCAGCAGCCTTTTGATACACCAAACAAACATGCTAACAAAGGTGTCATCTAATGGTCCCCAGAGGCTCAAGTATTTGAAAGTTAGAAGGTGTGGCCTTGTTGGAGTAGGTGTGACTTTGTTGAAGTAAGGGTGGTCCTATTGGAGTAGGTGTGATCTTTTTGGAGTGTGTAAGGTCTTTTCTGGGTAGGAGTGGCCTTGTTGCAGTAACTGCACCACGAGGGATGGGCTTTGAGGTTTCAAAAGACTAAACCAGGCCCAAACACTCTCTCTATTTCTGTTGTCTGCAGATCTGGATGTAGAACTCTAAGCTCCTCTCCGGCACCATGTCTGCCTGTGTGCCACCATACTTCTTACCATGACAATAATGAACTAAACCTCTGAAACCATAAGCCAGCCCCAATTAATGGTTTTCCTTTATAAGATTTACCATGGTCCTGGTGTCTCTTCACAGCAATAGAACACTGATTAAGACACCTATAATCTCAATAGCTTATAAAATAACATAAAGAGACTGGGGTAGACACTAGAAGATGGCAAGAACTTTCATGTCCATGGATTGATAGAATTAATTTTGTGAAAATGTCCATTTCATCAAAAGCCACTTACAGATTTAATGCCATCCTAATGAAAGTCTCCATGACATTCTTCCCAGAAATGAAAATCCTAAAATTCATATAGAACCACAAAGGGTCTAGGGTAGTCAATGCCATCCTGAACCAAAGGTACAATGCTGGAGAGATTACCATTTCCATATTTGAATCTGCATTATAGAGTTATAGTACTTAAAACAGCCTGGTACTGACACAGAAGCAGATATGTAGACCCTAATGGAACAAAATAGAAGACTCAAACATGACTGCATATAACTACAGCCCTGTGATATGTAACAAAGGTGCTACAAAAACATACATGGAAGAAAATCAGCATCTTCAAGAAATCATGCTGGGAAAACTGGATGCCCACATGAAGAAGAATTAAATTAGATCTATAAACAAGTGCAAAACTAAATTCCCAATGTATCAAATACCATAATGTGGAACCTGCCACTGCCAGATGAAAGCGAAGAGGGAAGTGAAAGATACAGGAAAAGACTTTCTGAATAGGACTCCATTTGTTCAGGATGTACGAACAACAATTGACAGCAGGAACCTCATAAAACTAAAGTGCTTCCACACAGCTAAGAAAGCAATTAATCAAGTGAAGAGGAATCCCACAGAGTCAGGGAGAATCTTTTTCAGCTCTGTATCTGGTAAGAATATTAATATCCAGAACATACAAAGAATCAAGAAAACTAATGACCCTGTTAAAAAATGAGGTATGGATCTGAACAGAGAGTTCTCAAAAGAAAAAGAAAAATGGGCAAGAAATAACTTAAATGCATTCAACATCCTAAATGTCCTTCAACTGATGAATGGATAATGAAAATGTGATACATAGGCACACTGGAATGATATTTTAACTGCATTCTAAATATTTATCCCTACACCCAAAAATCAGTGTAGTTCTCACCCCTCATTACAAAAGCTTCTCTTTTTGTAGCAGAGACAATCACAGAAAAGGGAAATCATGAAACTAAAAATATTATACTGAATGAGGTACCCAAAACTCTGAAAAACAAGCACTGTAAGCTTGCCCTTAAATGAAGATCTTCATTCCAAGTCTTTGGTTGTGAATAAATATATAACTTGAATCAGTCACAGCAACCAGGGAAGTAAAAAAGAGACTATGGGGAAATGGGTGCAGCTATGAAATTAGACCCAGAGGCAGTAAAGGAGGACATAATAATAATGGGGGGTAATTTTTTAAAAAGGAGGGAGAGATTTACAGAAGGAGAAGGAATGTAAAGGCATAAACATTACAAAGATTTTTGAAAAAGCCATGAAAAAACATTAGTTTATATTTCCTTAAAAATATATACACATATTTGTTATATATGTCTCTCTGTGTGTGTGAAGTTAACCCACTTGAGTTGATAACCTTCCAAGAGCCATCGATTCTCTAACAAAAACCATAGTACCTGACCTGAGAAAGCCCTTTCTAGTTGTTGATCATGGTAGTCCAAGAAACTCCCCAAACAATATAAGCAATCACTGCTGCCTTTGGATGCCCCCTAGAACCTGAAGGTAAAATTCTATTTCTGAAGACATTACAGGATATAAAAGAATCAATCTGGAATTGACCTGGAGTCTAGAAGTGACCAATGTCTGCTTGCTTGCACTTAAGGACCACTCAATAGGAAGGAGTGCCTATCTGGTTCTGTAAACCTAGCCAATTACCCATAGACGGTAAGGACGTGGATGTTATGAGAGCCTACTACTTACTGCCATTTTCCTAAGCCAGTAAAAGTTAATAATAACTGTATTCTAAATACTTATCGTCATACTCACAAATCAGTGCAGCAGGTATTCCTCATCCAAGAAGCTTTGTGCAGCACACAGAGATCATTAATGAACTCCACTTTCACATATGAGAAAACTTCACAGGGAATTTTAGCTGCTAATCCAAGTTGTACATGCAAGTGATCTTGGTAAACAAGAAGATCGAAGTTCCCTTTATTAAACCTTGCAAACGTATAAGTGTATAACTTGATGACATGACCACTCAGTGCTATGGTTGAGGGAAGTTTTATTGTAGATTTGAGGGAAGAAACAGCCAGATGCATCTGAAAGAGTACAGAGCAGAGAGAGAAAGCAGAAGGCTGAACATGACCTACAGACTGGATGTGGCCAGGAGAGAAGCAGGAGCAAGTAGAGAGAGGAGATGAACGAGAGAAGACAAGAGAGAGTGTCCGCAAAAGATGAACGAGAGAAGACAAGAGAGAGTGTCCGCAAAAGATGAACGAGGGAAGACAAGAGAGAATGTCCACAAAAGACCAAGGCAAAGCGCAGTGGAAGTAAAAGGGTTGTGAGGACAGTGAGAAGCTGGGAGTGGCCTGAGGCAAAGGAGAAAGCTCCTGCTCTGGGGGAAGTCTAGGATGTGTGTTGCGTGGGGAGGTGGGAAACCTGTGAAGAGCTAGGATGCTTGCAGGGACTCTGAAAAGTTAGAGCAATGACACTGAGGGAGCCTGGAGACCAACATGTGCTTTGGTATGCTAATTAGCAACACAGGTAGTTATTTGTCCCTGCTGCCAGTGATAGGCTCCCCAGTGGTAGAGGAGAACCCAACTAGCTTCACAAATTCCTGAGGAGTGGTGCCTTTTGTCTGTCAGAATTTCAGAAAATAGTTTCCTTTGGACCTCACAATATGTAACAGTCCATTTTAAATGTTGCATTCAAATCATTTTTTAACATTATCTATGCCTCCTCATTTAACCGTCCAGGCTGTGCCACCACACACTCCTAAGCGAAATGCATATTTACTGCTATAAACATTTTAGAAATGAGCCTTAATTATGCAACAATCTTCTCACTAATACTCAGTTTCTAAAATTTTTACTTTGCTCTTTGGATACCAGTCTATATAAATATAATACCACATTATTAATTTCTAAATGAGAAAAATAGTGAACTTATTAGGTTTAAACATTGTACACTGATGTTTAGTTTTAGGTTCTTGCATTAAGTGTTTACTAGTATTTGTGACTGAGACTATTTAGGCAATTCTGTTCACGCTTAAATATGGGTTTCTTCCCCCTTTGTGAAGATTATAAAATTGCAGCATTCGACTGTCATACCAACACCTGCCGGCCATCCGTCTGTTGGACTTCCTACTTACTGTCCTCCCTCCTGTTCATTTCATAAATGCCTTGGAGATTTCACTTTACATTTGCGAAGACCGGCTCATTAAAATACTAATTTGAAACTGTAATTATCTGTTGGTTCATTTCAGTGGTCTAAACACAGTGGTGCTGATATCTTCTAGCTGCAGGACAAATTCACATCTGCTCTTATCCCTCGGGTCTCAAATAAGAATTACTGTAGTGAGGGCTGAAAGAGATGTACAGAGCCATCAAAAACAAACAAACAAAAACAAAAAAAAATAAAGGCAAGAAAGAACTGTAAATACACGGAATTGACTCAACTGTAAACCCATTCATGATAATTCCTTTGGGGATGGGAGAGCAAAAGCAGTTAAATAGAAATGATGCCAAGTGACCCTTCCAATGTCAGATAGGGAGAGAAAGTGGCAGGGGCACTGGAGAGACGGCTCAAAAAGATAATAGCACTAACTGTTCTTCCACAGAACCTGGGTTCAATTCCCAGCACCCACATGGCAACTCACAACTGTCTGTAAGTCCTGTTCCATGGGAGCTGACTCCCTCACACATACATACATGGAGGCAAAGTATCGATGCACATAAAATAAAAATAAATGAGTAGTTTAAGGAAAACAAAAAATAAAGTGGCATGGGTCAGCAATTCCTTTCTTTATAGTAAATATCAATGATATAATTCGTCTGGAGTGGCATTAAAGAACTGAGAGGATGCCCATTGGCATTGAGAGTTCAAGAGAACCTCAAAGTTCAAATATAGATGCATGAAGAAGAAGAAGAAAGCAAATAATAAAACAGAAAAGACATTTAAATGGTAAGATGAATGAGAAAGATGGCGAGGAAAGAAGAGAGGAAGAGAAAGTAAAAGCAACCCTGGGACACTATCTACAGCTGTGAGCACTTTGTGTGTACAAGGCACCGTAGAGGGGATGTATGAAAGGGAATTTGAGGAACGCTTACTGTGTGCTCTGTTGACTTGGTTCTTGGATCTGGAGAATTCCATTTGCACAGGTGAGGCAGCAGGTTTGTACAGGTCAGACTCTGGATTGAGAAGTTCATTGCACAGTCTTTAATTTTGTCATGAGTGGCACAAAAAGGCACAAAGCTGGCTTCTGCAAGGGGTGGACCCTGCTAGCCACTGATTCCAGGAAAACAAGCAAAAGTGCATGATTATTACTCTTTTAAGGCAAAGTATAAAGGAATAATTGATGAAATCTCTGCAACATGGGTCACTTTACTATTTTCTAGAAACATTTTTTTCTTATTTTTACATTTATTTCACAAGTAGTTCTTTGCTTACATAAAATTACAACATTGGCCCACAGCCTCATCATTCAAATTCCATCAAGGACAACTACTGAGGATTCAAAATGTTCTGAATTTTCTTTGGGCGCTCCATATATACTCATCCTCACAAACTGACTAAAATTTACATTTAAAAAAAATGCAAGCTACTATTTGTTGCTACCAATGCAGCCAAGAAGGGCAGCCAACTTCCTTGACAGATTATTCGCTGCATAAAATAGATTATAAAATGCCCTTATCTACATATAAGAAGCAAATGAGCATATACCATCGTGTACTACAAACAATAACGAAAAGTGGAAGATCTTTAACAATGGCCAAAGCAAAGGAAAAAGAGTTTAGTTTAGCACAAGAGAAGAGAGAACAGACGCACATCTGAGCATACAGAGAGGTAAAGCAAATGGATGAAGGATGAAGTTGAAAGAATGACGCTGAAATAAGGGATTCCTAGTGAAAAATCCATTTGGATTTTAAGAAAAGTAGTGCTTCAGCTCCTATTTGTACCTGTTGGAGAGATGGGCCTTGTTTTTCCATGTTTCAAATAATAAGTATTTAAAACTAGGAGCGTAAAGTCCATTTTTCTTCTATATATTCAGGACCTTGGGATGAGATTGTTAATCATTTAGCTAATTGAGTACACCTAACGCTTTGAATCTTGAAGCAAGAAAAGAAAAATTCAACATTTCCTATAGACACGATAGGCTTAATATTTAATGCTTCAGAGATCATTAGTAAAAGAAAATATTAGAGCCATACACCACTCTGAGAGCTAACTAATGAATGTTTCCCACCTGCAGTTGGAAAATCATAGACTCAGTATGGATTTCAAGAGAAAGCACCGCTGGCCGATGACAGAAAGGACAAACTGGGTTGTACAGGACTAAGGTAATAAACCTTCGGGACCCTTTAAAGACAAAGATGCCACCATTAAATATTTCCAGCCACTTGAATGCAACTGAGAAATGCATTCTGGGGTCATTATCAAGAAACCCAGTACATATCTGAGTGGCAAAATGCTAACAACCCCAACACAGGTTCTGTTCACACCAAGACTTAGGTAAAACAGCTCTTGCTGACACCTCTCTCTGTTCAAACTGATTTCAATGTTTCTTTTCTAGCTTTAGTGTTTGCTACATGAAGTGAATGAATGAATACAAGCTGAGCTGATATAATGAAAAACTGTGACCGAGCCCTTTCTAAAGGATGCTCAGTATGATGTTGCTATTAATTTTTAAAGAATGGCAAACAATCTCTTGAGAACCATTCACTCACTGAGATCATATCATGTATGTGTCTAGCTCTATTTACTCTTTAATAATATATATAAGATATATTTGATAACATGCAAATGGTTAACCTTCATCCAAAACTTATACCCCGAGGAATCACAATTTTCCTCCATTATTTTCCTGGATGTGATCATGTTATATTATCTAAGAAACTGCATTGCAGATTTGAGTCCACGCTGAGTACATTTTCTTGCATCTTGTATCAAGAGTTAGAGAAAATGAGTGGGACACAGAATATCTGATTAGGTTCTAGCATTTTCTCTTGTTCTCTGAATATAGGTCATTGGCTCCAATTAAAATACCGTCAACCTATTGATGTATATAGTACAAGCAGGTATGTAAGAAGCCACAGGAAGGCAATGATTGAAAGGCAGTCTAGGCCCTGAAAGTGACTTTGGCTTTGTATCACAATCAAGTGTTCCTTAAATCGACAGTCATCAGATAACCTTTAGTTTCCGAACTGCCACCAAGATAAATAGTTTTGTGTTTAGAAACTTTTATAGCAATTTGACTTTCCTGACATCATCCAATGATGTGGCTTTGAACTTCATAAAAGCACCAGAGTGGAAATTAAAATAACAAAAAAGAGGCTGTTTTCACAGATGGTTTAAGAATTAAGTATTACATAAGGTACCAGAGAGATGGTGCAGCATTTTAAACTGCTTGCTGCTCTTCCAGTGTCCTCAAGTTTGGTTCTAAGCACCTTTATAGCCTAATTTTAGGCCAGGGATTCTGGAGATCTTTTCTGGCTTCTGAGGACACATACAAATAAATCTTGGTTTAAAAATAGTGAGATACTGGAGACATCTCAGACATTCTATAGAAGAACAGAGATCCCTGAGCAGGTCCTGAGTGGTGAACTACTCAGGAAACTCAATGTGGTATCAAACCAATGGAAGGTGGCTTAGCACACTTGGAATGGGAGCTGGCCAGCACCCCCTAGCAAAATGGAGGCAGGATAAACAATCAGGGCTTTAAAACCAATACAAGCTCAACATGAGCTTTTCGTGTCAGTGTTCAAAGTGTATTAATTGCCTAATGAAGGCTCAACTAAGTTGGATTTGTACAACAACATATAAAAGGAAAGATACTTTATTCTTTCCAAACAGATGTGCTTTAAAGAGGCTCTAAATTGGAAATGGGTCATGAAGATTTCATCATGATCTAGATAAAATATAAACTGTTTGAGGCTCAGATTTCAAATATGAAAACTCTCTAGAATTGGACTATTGTGATACATTGATGGTGCCTTATTTCTCATCACAGAAGTAAAGAATCAATGCTACTTGAGTACTATACTCTGTGGTCTACATCTAAAGCAGGTAAATTTTATTTACTGGGATAGAGCCCACCAGAATTACTATTTTTTAAGCGTAAGAACTATCAAATATTTTTACCCTTCCATGTGTTCACATTTGTAATTCGCAGAAATTCATGAAACAAACTTCTACTGCAGAGATACCATAGTTGTATTCCAGAAAATAATTTATTAACAACAGGTACTTGCTTCATTGAGAGAGAAGAAATCTTAGTTCTTTAATGATGAGACTTATTTAATTGTAAAATCAAATTTCCACTTAGTGTACACACAGTTAGAAAACAGTATTCCGTGTTATTGTCACCAATCAGAATACACACTAAGCAGATGAAAACAGAGACCAATCATAATCCCCAGAGAAGGTCATTCCAGTTTACACTGACTAGAGACTCATGCCATCCTCCAAGGAAAGGGCCTGGCATTTAAATGGAAGGTCTGATACAGTATGAACCCTCATACTATAATCTATGATCTTAAACATCATTAACCTCAAAGAACATTTGCCTGACATCTGCGTATGATGCTTTATACTATCACTTTTGTTTTGCTAAATACCACGATCTATTAATAAAGCCTGAAGTTGCATAAGCATTCTAGAAAGCTTATGCATGTGTTGAAATGCTTTTGCTAGCTTGATGATTCACAATATTATTTTCAACTAAAATTTTTGCATATGTCTAACTATGTATGCTTTATTGTCTGGTGGTATTCATTGTGTATTCCAATGCCAGACCTTGACATGGTCTCTTTCAATTTCTTTCCTTCTGGATTGATCCATCATAATAGCCTGCCGAGATCACTGTGAATCTTGTCAGGCAACACATCCTTTCTCTCACTGAGCCTCATGTTATCAGCTAATATAACAAGATTGGTCTCTGCCCTTTCAAAAATCTGACCTTGTCAAAAGACTCTGTAGGTAGCCAAGCTGATCGTACAGATACTACTTCCAATTCCTTTTTTATCAGGTGTAATTTGCAATGGCAGTCACATCTGTCCCCAGATGCCAAAGCTGTCCTCTCTAAAGAGCTTCAAGAGTGGCTCTGAAACTGTCTTTTATATGACTGCATTTATCCTGACATGCAGGGTGTATAATGAACATACTTAGATAAAAAGAATTTCGCTGCTTCCTAGCATAGAACATGAAGCAGTGATAACCTAGAAAATAATAGAAACAAAACAACAAGAAGTTGTACTGTTACTTTCCCAGTGGTGACACACACTAGCCACTGCACAATTTGTCACCAGACCGAGGTAGTCAAACATGACAAAAATATAAGCATGAATGAATTAAGGCATTTTAGAAAGTTTCTGAGCACATAATGTGCCTTTATTATTTTTCACCAATACTTGAATATTGCAAATACCTGCATTCATTAAATCTAAAATGATGTCATTATTCCTTTCTATTGAAAATTAATGTTTCATTCTGTTCTCATGGAAAAAATTAGCTACATGACTAAAATTGTTTAAATGTTTTAACAATTTATTTTTCCTTATAAATACATACTAAAAAATCTTGAAAAGCAGTAACTGTCCTTTAGTTGTGAACACTCCACATAGAAGTCTGGAAATAGGTCCAAACGTCAAGTACAGTGATTACTATCTTTTGAATATTCTTCTAAATTAAGGATGCACATTGCCAAAAAGTTAATGACTGTTAAGTAGAAAACCTACAATTAAGTAGTTGGATACCAACTTCTCCTTGGGTTAAAGGCTGGAGGACATTTATCCAAGCGTAAATTAATAAAGAATTAACAGAAGAGCTGTGTTGTACAGTGTACTTTAATTCACTCTCTTCATGTTGACAAAATACAATGCAGGATCACACACTTAAGTTGTGTCCATACAGACTACAAACTACTTTGAAACAAAATAAGAGAACATTCAAATTCAGACCAATTTTTGACAAGTGTGTTCTCTCAGCTGGGTCAGCAATATGGTAATTCCAACCAAGAAGAGGCAACTTCAGTCCCAGAGAATCCGGGGAGATGCTAACACAGTCTCACAATGGCCCTTCTGTCTTTTCAGAGCAACAAGCAGCTAGCCTGAGGAAGTGAGGGAATTCTCAGCATCCCAAAGGCTCAGATTATGTTTTCCCTCCCATCTTTAATTCTGCAGCATCCATTGCAACTTCCTTTGAATTTTTCCTCCTGTGATAAAACATACATGAAACCATTTGTCATTTTAACTATATTTAATGGATGATATTTTGAGCACTTTTAAGCTTGCAGCAAACTCAGGTCAAAGTACAGAGATCTGTGCTTCTCACTCCTTTGTGCGATCTTCCCCTATAATCAACATTCACCAAGCATGGTGCACTTTTTTTTAAGTTCTACACATCATAATACAGAGTCCCTAGTTTACAATAAGATCAATAGATTTGAAAAAGTGGATAAGAATATTTATCAACCCTTATAGATTATACTGAGTAGTTTCATTGCTATAAAACATCTTTCATACTTAGCCTGTAAATCCTTAGCCCCACTTGGCCTCTGGCAGCCACTGATTTTTTTGTTACCATTTCCATAGTTCACTTTTTCCAGAATGTCATATAGCTGGAATCATATGGTAAGCGGCCTTTCCAGATTGATTTGCTTCCCTTTGTAATATGCATTTGAGGTTCTTCCATATCTGTTTTTGATATGAATGGTCATGTATTTCCAGCCCTGAGTAATATCGTACTTCCTGAACATACGACAGATATTTACCCAGTTCACCTATTAGAGTTTAGTTTTTAAATAGTCTATGAAGGCCAAGTTTGAAGGTTTGTTTGCTAGCCTGTGATGCTCGTAGAAAGTAATAGGCCTATAGGAGGTGACATCTAGAAAACATGCTAGTGGGAACATGTCCTTGAAGGGGACACTAGCCCTTCATCTCTCTCTAATTGCTTACTGGCCACCACAAGGTAAATAGCTATGTCAAGGGTTTCTTATCTTTGTGAACAACCTGGCAGAAACAAGTTGGGAGAAGAAATATTTATTTGGCTGTCAGTTTCAGGGTATGGGTCCACCAACTGAATGGTCATTGAGGAAGAAAACAGGACAAGACACAGCCTTCAAGGATCTCCTCCTACAGTCTCCTGCTTTAGACCTTTATCACTTCAAATTAAAGCTATTTTGCTAGGGGCCCATTGATCAGGTGTGAGCTCTCATGATGTCTCTGGAGAAGCCCTCACACACACATTCGGAAGTGAGTTCTATTGATCTCCCACAGAGTTAACAACACTGTTTTTGTTAGTACATGCACACTCTTCACCTTACGTTTGCCTTAATACAATTCCTGAAACATGGGAGCAAGCCAACTGTGAGTAAAACTTCTTAGTCTTTCCTTTGTATAAGTCAGTTCTCTCAGGTATTTTGTTACAGCAAAGAGAAGTGAACACACCCAGAAATGGACATTTTTACTATTTCCAAATTATATCCATTTTATGTGTAAGAATTAAATTACATTAATTTTTCACTAAGTTGTATAATAATCACTATGGTGTTTTTGAAGTGTCCCACTGTCCCAAACTGAAATTCTGTCATTAAGCAACAAATCCCTACTCTCTAAACCCCTTATGTTGTACTAATTTGCTTAATAGAAATATTCTATAACAGTAGGATTACAGATATGGTGGTTTAAATGAGAAGGTCCCTTATCAGTGCATATATCTGAAGTCTCTTGAAGTTGGCACCGCTTGCTGCCCTGCCTCTCCACCATGATAGACTACAGCCCAAATAATCTGTTCCTTCTATATGCTGCCTTGGTTGTGGTGTTCTATCACAGCAACAGAAAAGTATAGTACTGCTGGGAACAATGTGAACTACAGAAGTTCAGCTCAGAGATTTTAGAAGGCAACAATAAGAACAATGGGCTACAAGCCAAGGGTGTAATGTTTTGGCATATAATCTAGCTTCCTTCTGCTGTTGTCCTAAGAACTTTCCTAGGCTAAATAAATGAATCAAAGGTTACATATTTATTTCCTTGGCAAAGGATTTTTTAAGACAGTATAATATTGAGTGTGTGCAGTGGCAATTATTAATGGCTCTTATACATGTCTACAATTAAAATGTGCAAGTAGAGCAGAAGAAAAACTTAAATGGCGAGTCTGAAGAAAAAAAGAACATTAGGAAGCATAATGTGGCAATTGCAATGTGTGTTGAAAGAAATAAGGATATTACCCCTGCTAAGGAGTCATCATATTCTCCACTGGGTCAAAAACAATGGTGCCAGCACTAACCTAGGCTTCCAACTTGTGAAAGAGCCTCAACCATTCTTTCGTTGTTCTTAGAAAGTGCCTGAATATTGATGCTAATGTAATTCAGGGGACAGGGTCTATCCCAAACTAGCAGCCAAACACTACAGTGCCATCCATATGGTGTTGACTTTAAAGGCGTGAAGTATGCCAGAGTGAAGGGGTTGTAGATTCTTCCTGAGGTTCTAGACAACCATTGAGACCAGGCAGTGTGTGGCATGTGAGTCCCTGCACGAAGGCTTTGAGAAGTCAAAAGGTCATTGCCTGGAACTGTGAAAGTGGAGACTCCAAGTTAGTGGAGATGTCAGAGCTACCAAGGAGTGCCACACACAGGAACTGTATCCAACATGAGGGAGATGTATGTTGCAGGGAGCAAAGCTAGAGGGACAGAGCCATCTAAACCCTCACACATTGGAAAAAGTTTGATGTTTGCCCTATGGGATTTTGGTCTTGTTCTAGTATTTCTTTACTATGCCTCCAATCTTTCCCTTTGTAATGGTAATGTATATTCTTTGCTTCAGCAATGCAATATTCTGAAACTATCTCCTACATCCTAAAAGACTAGAACTTTTGCTGTCCCAAAGTTAATAATAGATCTTGAGATTCCCTAAGACTCCTAGTCTGCTGTGTTTGTTTGACCTGCCTTTAAGGTTTGGTATTAACCAAGCTTACTTGCCTTGGATTCCCCCATGTAATCAACCTTTACAACCTAAGCTAATGCATAACTGTAATTTTAAACTATTGAGGGCTAAACGTTCATGAGCAATGTATCTAAACCACACATTTATAGATTCATTTAGGTTGTGAGGGTGTTAGTAAATGATCGAAGGGATGTGAACCATGAGAATTATAGATGTACATATAGTATTAAAATTTTAGGTTCTGAATTTACCAGATTGATGTTAA
The DNA here is from genome assembly GCA_001685075.1 of Bramus lutescens. Classification (NCBI taxonomy): domain Eukaryota; kingdom Metazoa; phylum Chordata; class Mammalia; order Rodentia; family Cricetidae; genus Bramus; species Bramus lutescens. The sequence goes on from LOEQ01006119.1 coordinate 164,015, forward strand.
GCCTCTACTTAAATTAATGGAGTTCTCATAAGATAGTCATATACTCATTGCAACAATTATATATACTGGATGCTAAAGCTTGAATTAGAAAAAAAATTAAAAGGATAGGCACAAGCTTAAAATTTTAAATTTCCTTTGATTATTTTAAATTGTTTATGACATGCTCATGCTGATAACTTTGGGCTTTACCTGTACTGCAATGGGTCTGCATAAGCCTGTTTACAGATGTTTATTAACCATTTTCTCTGTTAGAAGGAGCCCAAAGCAGATCAAAAGCAAACAATAACCCTGCTGATGTATCTAAAATACCTCTTTTTAAAATCAACTTAGCAAAATTCATGTCTCTCATAGAGTTCTCCATAGCTTCCAAGGACAAGTCATAATTGAATAAGCTTATTTATTACTGAAAAATAAAATGCATGAACTGCTCAGTAGCAATTTGTCAAATCAACATAGACTTTAAATTTTAACTGTTTTTGTAAAGTTTCAGTAGTCCATACTTATATCTGTTACCAAAAGTGGAGTAATACTTAGGAGAGCTCTGTTGATTTAAGTAGAGATTTAACATTTAACAGCAATGTTTTAAACTTTGAATTTGGCAGTTTTACTATCAATATACATATCATAATATCTTATGTTTCATATACTTTAAACTACTTACCAACACTCTTACAACTTGCCTAAACCTGATATTTTTCCTTTTCATTATGGAAAAATCTAGCCATTTTAACCTGTATTAAAACATATATAAACTCTGTACTATGTTGGAAGTATTTTCTTTCCATGGGTTAAAATTGAGAGATAACCTTGGATCTCAGAAGAGACTTTGGACGTTTAAACAGTGTTGGGATTGTGAATGGCTGCGAGGAATTTTTCAAGTTGGACTAAATGCCCTTTGCAATATGATATATAAGTTTATGGAAGTCAGGGAGTGGAGTGTTGTAGTTTGAATGACAATAGCTGCTATAGACTCAGATAATTGAACACTGGGTACCTAGTTGGCTGTGCTGATTAGGGAAATATAGGAAGTGTGTTCTTTATGGAGGAAGTAAATGACTGGAGGTGTTCTTTTAGATTCAAATCATGGTGCTGGTAATTGACACACGAGTTCTGAGCTTCCTGGTTTTGCATCCATGCCCGACCCTTGCTGCCATCCTTTCCTGTCATGAGGACTCATTTCCTTGGAACTCACATAAACTTAAAATATATTAGAAAAAAAGTTGCCTTGGTCATAGTGTTTTATCACAACAGAAAAGAAACTAATACATATTATATTCGTTCATATCTTTGTTGCCTGATTTGTTACTTAGCACTGTGATCCTAAGTGCTCCATGTAGATATGCTAGAATTCCATTCCTTTTGATGGTTATATATAAACACTTGTTTATATATACACACCAGGATTTGTTTATCCATTAGTTCATTGGTGGACATTTGGTTGAATCTGCTTTCGGTAATTGTGAATAATGATGCAAACAGTTTGGTGTGCAATTTTCTGTCTGGGGCACAGTTTTCAGTTCATATCTAGGAGAGAAATTGTGAGTCATATGGTAATGCTATGTTTAGCTTAAAAGGGACTGCCAAACTTTTCAACAGCAACTGCACTATTTTATGCGCCCATGAATGACAAACAAGGACTCCAATTTGCAGATTTTCTTTGCAGGCAAAATGGTTAGTTCAAATGAGGATTAACTTACAATCATTTGGTCTAATAATTAATTATCATCTTTGTTTACCATAAGCTATTATAATTTACTCTTATCAGATCTAGTTTTCCATTGGAATTTTCTTCACCCATACTTTTCTCTAGGCTTTGGGCTTCACTGCAATACTACTAATAAAATATATATTCACTCTTCCTATGGCTTCTAAACTAGAGAAGCAATTCAAGCCACATTTAAGTCCCCAGTTCAGTAGAATCACTAAGGTTTAACCTATACCGTGGCTCTATCCCTTATTACTGTTGGTTTTGCCAATTTATTGACATCATCCTGGCCCATTAGTTAACATTTCTCTTCATTCTGTCTTCCTATGGCCACTTCCCCTTTGTCCAAATGAGATAAAATGCTTTTGTTTTATCCTGTTATTATACTATGTAATCAATCTTATCTTTGGCAAAATTATTTCTTCAAAAGCTTAGCCAAAGGAAGAAGGCTTACTAACAGATGCACACTTCAACAGAAACACCCTTACTTTTTTTTCTTACATTTGTGCCTTTCCTTCATTCCTCTGGCTCCTTCCAACTTGAATTCAGAGCCGGATACGACAATAGTTCTGCAACTAGTCTCTGCCCCCTTTTCTATGCTAAACCCATCTTATAGGCCATGGAATATGTCTTCTTTTTATGATCATCTACTCAAACTTATTCAGAAGTCTGACAATAGCAATCCTGAACTCCCACAATGACCCAAGTATTTTCTCATGACATTTTTTTTACTGTTCCATAATGGAGTTGTATTGCTCCAATCTTTCCTGCTTCATGAGCACTTCCATTATCTGTCTTCTGACTTGGTCTTTCTGCTTTCTGAGCACCATGATCCTATGTCTAAAGAATTTTCACATTTTGTTTGAAGATAACATTCATGGTGAAAACTAAAAGAGAAATGCATATTCTTTGCCAGCCTGACATAGTTTATAATATCAGTTTTAGGTTTAGCTTAATCTGAAAAGCATTCACAAATCTGTCACAATAATAGGGCATATGGCTGGCTGTCAGTTAGTCTCTTTATTTGTATTAGTTGCTTTTCTTATTGAAGCAAAACATGACCAAAAAAACTTAATGAAGAATTTATTTTGGCTTGCATCCAAGAAAGAAGTCCTTTCTGACAGCAAAGTCAGCAGCAGGAGTAGGAGCTTTCTGATCACATGGTATCTGTTGCAAAGGAGCAGCATAATGAATTCTTCTGTTCAGATAACTTTTATCTTTTCTAAAGCATTGTGGGATGCCAGACCATGGAACAGTGACACTCACATTTAGGGTGAGTCACTCTACCTCAATTAACCTAATCTAAATAACCTTCATTGTCACACACAGGTTATTTCTTCAAGCTGACAATGGATAGAATCACTCCAATGTCCATTCCTTATTAACTTGACATCCAAACTTATGAGTCCATAGCTTTCCATTGATGCATGGAAAGAAGAGTTGAACCCAGGTGTGGAGAGCGCACTTGAATTCTCAGTCTGCAGCATGGGTAGTTGTGTTAAGGAAGAATAAAGTTAAATTAGTAAGATGCAGAGCTCAGGCATGTTTATAGCAGCTTAACTGTGTTCAGGGAGTTTTTAAAGACAGTGGAATTCCTCAGAAATCAAGAAAAGCAAAACTGTACCCAAGGTCATCCTATTAGATCAAGTTAATGGGTAGCTCTGTTGTTAACTGTTTAAAGTAAAAAAGAAAAACTTAACAGAAGGTAATCAAACATGCGGTGCTGTAGGAATTCCTTCAGCCAGTAGCCTTTAAGATACCAGCCCATGGGACTTAGCCAGTGACTGAGGCTGGAGCATGCCTGAGACAGTGAACTCCACAGAAGCAGGACTAAGCCAGCGACCTGGGTTGGAGCAGGCCTGGGAAGGTGAACTCCATGGAACCAGGAGCAGATGCAGACTTGGGACATTTGTGGAGGCAGAACTGAGCCAGTGACCTGGGTCAGAGCAGGCCTGGGACAGCAAGCTCCACAGGAGCAGGTACAGGGGAGCAACCTCTGAGGGAGGGGGCCAGAGCCAGAGACCTCTGTGGGTCCAAGCATGAGTCTGGGACCTACGAGGGTGTAGGTAGGTACCAGAGACCTCTGCAGGTTTGGGCATGAGTCTGGGACCTCTAATGGAGTAGGCCTGAGACAGGACCTCTGTGGGTCTTGGCGTCAGAGAGCTGAAATCAACAAAATAGAAACAAAGAAAACAATACAAAGAATCAGTGAGAGAAAGAGTTGGTTCTTCTAGAAAATCAACAAAATAGACAAACCTTTATCCAAACTAACCAAAAGGCAGGGAGAGACTATCCAAATTAACAAAATCAGAAATGAAAAGGGGACATAACAACAGACACGAAAGAAATGAAGAGAATCATCAGGTCATATTTCGAAAACTGGTACTCCACAAAATTGTAACACTTATAGGAAATGAACAACTTTCTGGATAAATATCACTTACCATACATAGTTAAATCAAGACCAGATAAGCAAATTAAACAGACCTACAGATGCTAAAGAAATAGAAATAATCATCAAAAGTCTCCCAACCAAATAAAGGCCAGGACCAGATGGTATCACCTCAGAATTGTACAAAAATTTCAAAGAACTAATACCAGTCTTCTTCAAATTGTTCCATACAATAAAAACAGAAGGAACATTGCCAAACTCTTTTTATGAGGCTACAGTTACTCTAATACCCAAACAACATAAAAACATTACTAAGAAAGAGAATTATAGACCAATCTCACTCGTAAACATGCAAAAATACCCAATAAAATACTGGCAAATTGAATCCAAGAACACTTCAGAACCATCATCCACCATGATCAAGTTGGCTTCACCCCAGAGAAGTAGGGATGATTCAACATACAAAAATCTGTTAGCATAATCCACCATGTAAGTAGACTGAAAAAAAAACCATATGATCATCTTATTAGATGCCAAAAAAAGCTTTCGACAAAATACAACATTCCTTCATGATAAAGCTCCTGCAGAGAGCACGGATACAAGGAACATACCTAAACATAATAAAGGCAATATACAGCAAGCCAACACCTTACATCAAACTAAATGGAGAGAAACTGTCAGTGAGCCCACTAAAATCATGAACAAGACAAGGTTGTCCATTCTTTCCATATCTATTCAATATAATTCTTGAGGTCCTAGCTAGAGCAATTAGAAGACAACAAAAGGAGATCAATGGGATACAAACCAGAAAGAAAAGAAGTCAAACTTTCACTATTTGCTTATGATAAATAGTTTACAAAAGTTACTCCATAAATTCTACCAAGGAACTTCTACAACTCATAAACACTTTTAGTTATGTAACAGGATACAAGATTAACTCAAAAAAAATCAGTGCTCTTTTTTTCACAGATGATAAATGGACTGAGAAAGAAATCAGAAAACATCACCCGTCACAATAGCCACAAATAGCATAAAATATCTTGGAGTAACTCTAACCAAACAAGTGGAAGACTTGTATGACAAGAACTTTAAATCATTGAAGAAGACACCAGAAATTTGAGAGATCTCCCATGCTCTTGGGTATGAAGAATTAGTAAAAATAGTAAAAAATGGCAGTCTTACCAAAAGCAATCTACAGAATCAATGCAATGCCCAGCAAAATTCTAGCAAAACTCTTCACAGACCTCGAAAGAACCATGCTCAACTTCATATGGAAAAGCAAAAAAAAAAACAAAAAAAAAACAAAAAAAACCCACAAACAAACAAACAAACAAAAAACCAAAAAACAGGATAGCCCAAATAATCCTGAACAATAATAGGACTTCTGGAGGCATCACAATCCCTGACTTCAAATTCTACTACAGAGTTATAGTACTGAAAACAGCCTGGTATTGGCATAAAAACAGACAGGAGGATCAATGGAACTGAATCAGAGACCTGGACACTAATCCACACAGCTTCAAACACCTGATTATTGACAAAGAAGCAAAAAATATCAAATAAAATAAAGGAAGCATATTTAACAAATGGTGCTGGCATAACTGGATATCAANGACACTGAGAGAAACAATCAATAAATGGGACCTCCTGAAACTGAAAAGCTTCCGCAAACTAAGGACATGGTCAACAAGACAAAACGACAGCCTACAGAATGGGAAAAGATCTTCACCAACCCCACATCAGCAGAGTTCTGATCTCCAAAATATACAAAGAACTCAATAAATGTCTTATCAAAAGAACAAATAATCAAATAAAAATGGAGTCCTGATCTAAATAGAGAACTCTCAACAGAGGAATCTAAAATAGCTGAAAGACAGTTAAGGAAATGCTCAACATCCTTAGTCATCAGAGAAATGCAAATCAAATTAACTCTGAGATTCCCTGTTATAACTGTAAGAATTTTCAAGATCAAAAACACTGATGACAACTTATGATGGAGAGGTTGTAGGGAAAAGGGAACACTTCTGCCTTGCTGGTGGGAGTGCAAGCTCGTGCAGCCCATTTGAATATCAGTATGGCGATTTCTTAGAAAATTAGGAAACAAACAACCTTCCTCCAGATCCAGCAATACCACTTTTGGGCATATATCCAAGGGATGCTCAATTGTGCCACAAGGACATGTGCTCAGCTATGTTCATAG
>LOEQ01006119.1:170388-186192 GCA_001685075.1 Bramus lutescens
CACAATGGAGTACTACACAGCAGAAAAAAATGACATCTTGAAATTTTCAGGCAATTGCATGGAGCTAGAAAACATCATATTGAGTGAGGTAACCCAGACCCAGAAAGACAGTTATCATATGTATGCACTCATAAGTGGTTTTTAAACATAAAGCAAACAAATGCAGCCTATAATTCACAGTCCCACAGAAACTAGACAAAAATGAGAACTCTAAAAGAGACATACATGGGTGTAATGCACATGGATATTAGAAAAAGGCAAGATCTCCTGAGTAAATTGGGAGCATGGGGACCACGGGAGAGGGTTGTAGAGGGGGGAGACAGGGAGGGAGCAGAGAAAATGTAGAGCTCAATAAAACCAATTTAAAAAAAGATACTATCCCATTGGGTGTGGCCTATATACTATAAATGCTGAGGTAAAGTGCACACTTGCTCTCTTTTCTGACTGCTGGATTCAGTTCCAGTTTCTCATTCATGCAGAGGACTGTTATCTGTGGGTCTACCCCTAAATAACCCTTTATTATACTCAGTCCTGAGACAGTGTGGGATTTCTTTTTAACGTCCATCTTCAATGCTAGGAAGAGAATTCAAAATTCAGGAGACAAGAAGTTTTGTCAGACTAAGCCAATGGCAGTGTTTGTAACAAGGGGTCTCTGCTGTTATTTATTTAGCCACGGGTTTATTTGATTCTAACTGAAGAGTTATTCTAATTCAAACTGGGTTCTAAGGGCCAGGCATAGTAGCACACACCTTTATTTCCAGCAGGCAGGAAGAAAGGGTCAGGCATATCTGTTTGAGACCCAGGTTAGCCAGAGTTATAATAGAGAGACATCATCTAATAAAACAAACAAATAAAATAAAAGGCTCTTCATTCGTGTGCTTCCATTTATCTAGTTATAACTATCATTATAAATTAATCATACAACACACAGCTATCATTATACTTATTCTGTCACTATCTCTCTCTCTCTCTCACACACATCAGTTCTGTGAACACAGACAAAGCGTATTTGTTCTGTAAAAAAAAAATCTGTCCAAGGTGAGCTATTTAGTCTATCAGGATGAGAGAGATTCTGACTTTAATGAGCAGTTAATATGAGACTGTTGTGTTTTGAGACAGGTGTTTGGATACTTAACACAGCTAGCAGTGCTATTTTGAAAAGTTGTAGAACCGTTAAGAGACAGAGGAAGTGGCCACTGAGAGCAAGCCTGGAAGTCTTTAAAGCCCCACCCCTTTCCTATCCCTCTCTATCTGTATACCAGTCCACATCTCAGTCCTACAGCCAAGTTTTCCCCTCCATGACCACAAGCCCCTCAAGGTATATGAGTGGCCAGGTCCCCTCCCCTGATGACCTCCAACTGCCAGGTTCAACCCACACAACACTCTGATTGCTCTAACAGCCAGAGCCAGACCCTTTTCTACAGATAAAAAGCCCAAGCTCTGGAATTGAAATCCCACTAGTCCCTACCCTGGAAAGTTTCACCCCCGAAGAGGTCCACCCAATCCCTCCACAAGAAAATCTATATAAACCCTGCTTGCTGTTCTTCTCTGTTCTTTCTCACTCGAACAGAGGCAGCCACCCTCCTGTGTTTTTTCCTCCCAATAAATCTCTTCTGTGAGGTTATTTGTGTGGTGTGACTTTGTGGTATTCCTTGACTGCTGACTTCCTGAATACCTTTCTATCCAAGCTGCAACCCATTCACTTAAGTCCCATTAAAGCTTTGCCCCATTAAATCATTCCTTGCAGGTATACTGCCACAACAAGAGATGTAACTGAGACTGTGGTTTACATTGATTGTCACCTTGACAGGATCTAGAATCACCCTGGAGATAAATTCCTGGAAGTGCCTATGAGGATTTTCAAAAATCCATTGATTGATACAGGTAGCACCACCCTAAATTTCTGTGGTACCGTTCCGTAGACTGGGCTCCCAGACTGCATAAAAAGGAGCAAACTAGCTGAGAACAATCATTCGCCAATCTGTTTCCTGACCATGCATTCCATATCAACACCAGACTGACATTACGGCCACCATGCCTTTGCTGCCATGTATGGCTTTTGACCTAAACAGAAATAATGCCAGATTCACTTATCTTTTCTTATAAAAGTATAGGAGTTTAAATTCATAGTCCTATATATTAAATATAAAACAGAAAACTCATTTAGTCTCATAATTCATAATAAAACATGCTAAATTAACTTTCTTCCCTTAACCTTCTCTTAATACGTGATGTGGATGGGGCAGAAGGCCCTGCTAAGCCATAGAGGCAATAAAATCCCCGTGGGAGATACAATATTTTTGTGACTGTCTATTTTATAATGTCACATGGATACACCTTATTCTGGATATACTCTCACTCAGCAGTCTTCAAATCTTGAGGTCTTTGAGTTCCTAGAAATGAAGTTTCTAGAAATGAATTTCACATAATGTGAAATTTCCTTACTTCTAGTGCCTTTGAAGGTAGTATAGAAGAAAGCACCGAATTCCTCTCTTATAGAGGCAGGAGGTAGCTAAACTCACTCTGATCGACTGAAAACAATACTTCTCCTCTCTTGTTTTGATAAAAAAAATAAAATAATGGTGAGGCACTGAAGGGTTGTTCCCTCTTGGGTGCAGTATTGATTCGAATGAGGGGCTTCTTTTCTGTCATGATTTCAAGCTATAAATTGCCTCTTTATGTCAGCAGATTTGTGGGACAGGAGTACAGAAAATAAAGTCTAGTATCTCAAAGAAATTAAGCACTGTATTAAATAAACCTTATTAATATATAATAACAGTATATTATACATATATTAGTAAATATATAATAATCACATTAAATATAATATAGTATACATATGTATTGCACATTATTGGTAGTCATTGGCATCAGTTCTGTGTTTTTTAAATAGAAAAAAAGAGCATTGGAGAAAACATTACATGCATGCAATATAATTCTTAAGCTGACTCTCAAGTTAGTTCAAAGGGCATATTAGCACATTTCCTCACACCTTTTAATGAACATCTGTAGAACACTGCAGACAGGTTAATTAATTTAGGAATTAATATGAGAGCTCAGAAGAAGATGCTGTACTACCACAAGAGAGAACAGAATTATTTTCATGTTATTAAATTTGTAGCCAGCAGATTCTAGTTTTTTTCCAAATTTGTCATACAAGTTCATTCTTTGCTCATTTACTTTTGATATTATCACACACTGTTTCCTAGTACATTGGTAAAATTATTTCATAAAGACAACTGCTTCCAGCCATATGTTATACCATTTGTTATTATGTAGGACTTGTCTGCTTTGGAAAAGATCCTAGTTAGAACATGATTTTTTTCTTTTTTATAAGAATAAAAATTCAAATCATAAGCTATTGAAAACTGGAATTAGATAGCCAATGGCCAAAACGAGGACCAAAGTAGCCCTGTGATCTGTGCCTACATTGCTACACTAAATTAGATATTCAATACTGGGCCAGCATCACTTTGTTTGCTGAATTTGCGGCTCTAGAAAGGGAAAGGTGGAAGGAAGGAGTCCAATATGGAGATGGAGATCAGACTCTATAATGCAGAGGCAGTCAGGAGACTCACCCAGTAAGCAAATGGGCAGGTACCCGTGGCAATATCTTGTCAGAATGATGGTGGAATTGTTACACACAGCAGCAGCAGTACCACATAACCTGCTTGTGGGTCCCTGGATGGAGGGAGTGTGGAGTGAAGACTATAGGGGCACTAGCAAGTCATTCTACAGTGATCCAACAGTTCAATGAGCAAGGCCAAGAGCAGCTAATGTGGAAGTGTTGCCGGGTGGTCACATTCTGCATTGTTTACTTATGGGCGCTAATGGTGCAATCTTTTTATTAAGGGACTTTAGCTAGCTATGTTGAAACAAGACAAAGTAAACAGAGAAATTATAACTGTTAAAAAATAGGAGTTTCTTCTTGCCTTCTCTTGAAGTTCATTATCTTGAGGACCTCCAGGACTCTTCAGCTGGGCCTACACACAATAGCCTTGAGTGGCATCAGGTACTTTCTTGGATGTGGTTTGTTGCTTCCTATCCACTTATCTTTGTTTTTAGGTGAATGAAAAGGTCATGTACGCTTTCATCCATATTGTCTTCTAAAGTAAACAGAGGCAAGACATACAACACAGTGTTCATCCAAACAAGGATATGCAGAGTGACTGGCAGTTTTGTTTGAAAGCAGAACTGAGCAACACTGACAAGTAAGCAACAGACTGTATCTCTAGTTGCAAGCCTCAATCTATGCAGCTTCAATGAAGCTAAAGAGCAAGAATACAGTGATGCAGGAGGGTCTTCTATCTATCTGTTGCTTTCATTGGTTAATTAATANCTTAAATGAATACAGTTTCCGTGTAATTATTTTGGGTAAAGCTAGCCAGTGGCCAAGAGCCGGTCCAAAGGAAGCGGCCCGCAGCTCCTTCTACATTACAGAATGAACTTCCACAATGCATCAATAAAATTAAGAAATCATTTGACAATTCTAATGTTGATGAATGAGATGGAAAACCACAGTTAAGTCTACACAGCAGACTACTTGGCATCTGAGGAAAAAACTAACGTAGTTGGCTCAAACTTTTCCTTGGAATCTAATTTTCAGAGCTGAAGTTTTCATATTAAGCCAACTGCTAGGGTTTTGTTAATATTATGTATTTAAAACTGGGATGGATCTTGCACTTACTAATCTTGGGCATCTCACAGGCCATCTGCTTTTACATAATATGTAGAACTTGACACCTGCTGGGTATGGCCTCCTATCTGTTTCTTGGTCCTCAGGTTAGTGCTCACAGTGGCATACTAGGAGAAATCACATTCTTTTTCTCTTTGTACATAAAGGAAAATAACTATCTTAGTCACTGTTCTATTGCTATAAAGAGACACCTTGGCCAAGGCAACTCATAACAGAAAGGATTTAAAGTGGGGGTTTCCTTACAGTTTTACAGGGTGAATTGAACATCATGGCAGGAAGCAGACATACATACATACATAGTTCAGAGCTTTATATCCTTATCTGTAAACAGCAGGCCGAAAATGAAAGAGATTGGGTTTGGCATTGGCTTTGGAAACCTCAAAACCCCAACTCTAGTGACACACCTCCTCCAGCAAGGTCACACTTCCTAATCCTTCCCAAACAGTTCCATTAACTGTTAAGTAAACATTCAAATATAGGAGCCTAAGGGAGCCATTCTCATTCCAACCACCACAGTAACAGATTCCAAATAAATCACTTGGATCTCTATGTTCTTGTGTTGAAATTGGGACAGTTGAATTGAGGACTTGGCTTTCCTTCTTGGTACATCATTGTCTTGTATGTTGCTCTTTGTAACCCTTGATGTTTTTTATCCCTAATCATAAACAATTCATTTCATGTTTTATTAATAGATTATACCAGAAATGGTTTTAGGAAATTATAATATTTTATTAGCTTCCAGAAGGCAAGCATCCACTTAGCATTCCCAGCTTTTGTCCGTCAGTCATATTTCAGAGTCTGTAGTGTGTAACAGTGAAGCAGGAATAAGCACATGTCAGTTCTAACTACCCCAGCATTTTCTGTTCAGCTTAACAACTGATGCATCTCTCATGCTCTGTACCTCATTATTTTAAACCCATGCAAACATTCAAAGGTGTATTGAGGCAATGGACCCAAAATATAATGGTAGCTATTTATTTCTTTTGGCTATCTTGTTTCTTTGCAACAAGGTCTCATTTATTTAAGACTGACCTCAAACTCACTATGTAATTTAAGAAGACCTTGAAGTATCTGAGCCTCCAGTCTCTATTTCCAAAGTGCTGAGATGGTTTTGTGTGTATGCTCACAAACCCTGTTTACATGCGATATCCACTCAGAATCAGAGTTTAGCAGACCACGGTACACACTGAGTATCACAGCATAGTTAGCACTGCTTCAGTGCTAGCAGATTCGTGGAGATGCAAGAACTGCACACCCTTTGTAGTTCTGCCTGCTCACGGTATTTTCAACAAGTTAGTGTGCCAGCTGCTAAACAGTCGAAATGCTACCAAGTAACCAGCTGAAACTTTAAACAAATAGCAAGAGAGAACTTAAATGACAGGCAGTATGATATTGGTGGTGGAGGTCCTTCTGTTTATGTGTTGCTTTCATTGGTTAATCAATAAAGAAACTGCTTGGTCAGATAGGGCAGAACTTAGGTAGGTGGAGAAGACAGAACTAAACCTTGGGAGGAAGAAAGTGGGGTCAGAGAACTACCATGGAGCTTCCAGAATCAGACATGCTGAATCTTTCCCTATAAGCCACAACCTCGTGGTGATATACAGATTAACAGAAATGGGTTAAATCAAGATGTGAGAGTTAGCCAATAAGAAGCTAGAGATAATGGGTCAGGCAGTGATTTAATGAATACAATTTCTGTGTGGTTATTTCAGGTCTAAGCTAGCCTGGCGGCCAGGATGAAAAGCAGGTCCACATCCTCCTACAATGATATATGTTCTCTCTAAAGCTAGACACACTCTAATGACAGTGCACATTGTTGAAAATCAGTTTGCAAATGAAGGCACTCTACTAGTGAGAGTAGCTTTAATCTGCTGGACTCACCCTTAACATAAGCTTTCTTCTGGTTCATCAGATTATAGGTGGCTCTTGACTTGCTAGCACGTGGCAACAGTGAGAAAGATGAGTTAAGATACGGAATGATAAGAGATAATTTGTACTTGCTAAAACAATGTACTATGAAACTAAGTATGGCATGTGTCTACTGTGTTCCAAGAGTTGAGAGACCCAGTTAATTACTAGAATATTTTCCTTATTATTTTATTATTTATTATAATTTATGTATATAGGTGTTTTGCTTGCTGGTCCCATGGGATGAGAGAAAAGTATGTCAGGTTCTCTGCAAATGTAGTTGCAGATGGTTGAGAGCCACTTTGTAGGTTCTGAGAATTGACCCTCTGTCCAGCATCTTTCTAGTGCCTTTTTTATTATTTTAAACCTATGAAAGTATTCATATTTTCAATTATTGAGACAATGACCACACGTATTTAGTGATGTCTTGCTCAGTGTTCTATTACTGTGAAGAGGTACCATGACCAAGGTAACTATTATAGAAGAAAGTATTGTTGGGGATTACTTACACCTTCAGAGGTTTAATCCATTCTCAACATGGAATGGAGCATTATGGAATACAGTCATACATGGTGCTGAGATGCCTACTTAATCCACAAGCAGAAGGAAGAAAGAGCTGCTGGGCCTGACTTTGGCTATTGAAATTTCAAAGCCCACCCCCAGAGACACACATCCTCCAACAAGACCGCACATACTCCAACAAGGCCATACCTCCTAATTTTTCTCATGTAGTGCCATTTCCTGATACTAATCATTCTTATTCAAACTACCACTAGTGATATTTATTTATTTTGGTTCTTTGAGACAGGATCTCACTTAGCTCAGGCAGACCTCAAACAAACTATGTAATTTAAGATGACCTTGAACTTCTGAGCCTCTGGTTTCTAGCTCCCTTGTGCTGAAATTGCAAGCTTATTCTACCATAATCCACCTAATTTCTTACATCATACTTTTTAGTAAAATGAACTTGATACATTTTACCCATACAGGTAAGACAAAACCCCACATATTCATATCATAGAACATTCTACTAGCTACATTTTACTCATATTCACCCCAGTCCTAAACAGATGAAAACTTCTTTAGATAAGATCAATATAGGAGATGGAGCAACAAAGTTAAGTTTCTTACATGATATGTAATTCTGATTTAGTAACAATATTTATGTAAAGTCAAACATTGCCATAATCAGTTCCTCAGAATCAGGAGAAAATCATGACTTTAAGTAAAGTTTCTGAGCGAAAAACATTAGTAAACAGATAGCTTCAATTCAAGATTAGGGCAAAAGAAATGTTATAGGATTGTGTTACATAATGCTTGGCAATGCAGATACACTCATTTTTACTCAAGTTTATCTTGTATTTGCCAAGCCAATTTACTATATTTCAAAATCTAACAATGAATTGGCTTTCTCTGGCTGTCTGTTTTTGCTTTGTTACATTCCTCTATGAAAATGCATTTGCTGTTATCTAGAGTCTTCAAATGTCCCCAGCATGACTGCCTAAATGTGGACTTCAGTTGTTCACAGTGCCAACAACAAGAGTCATGACTAAGTAAACTGAAGAAAGGTGAGGAGACTTTAATCCTTCACAGATAACACCGGTAATAAATGAATGCTGAAAACAGTATAAATAGTCCTCCCCACAGAAGAGCACAGCAACTGATAATTTAATCTTATATCATCACCCTTTAAAATAAGTAAAATTATAAAGAGGAAGAAGGTAAACTTAGGAATGTATTAGATACAGGCATGTAGCAGCGCTTAATGAAAACAAGGTGCCATGAATTTGAAAGAGACAGATGATGAGTACATGCTTAGGTTTGAAGGGAGGGCAGGGAAGGGTAAAATAGTGTAATTCTCTTACAATCTCAAAAGCTAAAAGCAGTAACAAAAATATTTTAAAAGGAAAACATGTAGGCCTCTTCAATCAAGGATCAAATTCTCTTGGTTGAATCACTAGTGTGCTTATAAATAAGACTTTATTGTGTAGAACAGTTTTAGTCTTGTTTGTTTGTTTTGTTTTTGCTTTCAAAGTTGAACACCAAGTGCAAATGTTTCCATATATATAGACCCTGACATCATCCTCCATCATAGTGGTACATTTTCTGCAACTAATGCATTAAGATCGTAGGTACAGCTCAGTGGTAGAGCATTTGCCAAATGTNAGTAAATTTCTACCCAATTATTTGTTCCTTTTTTCCTTATATTTCCAGAGATTCTGGAAAACAGAGGGAAAACAGTGAAAACATCGCAAGTGAAAGTTTATTTGTCTGACACTAGGTTCTCTGGGATCCAACCCTTACGTCCTTGTTATTCATGTTGAAGCCTCAGTCCCTGCTGTGACCCTATCTGTGGAAAGGGTGCTATGAGATAAAGGGCCTTAGGACATTAGGACTGTGACCTTCAGACATGATACTAGAAAGCTCCCATTCACTTCGGAGGTAAAAAGAGAAAAGACTCTGAAGACAAGAAAGGGAAGATCCATGTAAGGCCAAGGACTTATCCCTGTTTGCACATTGATACTGGAATTCTGTAACATGGACTATAGGAAAACAAACTTCTGTTACATAATCAACCCAGTCTGTGACACTTTCGTGCAGATGCCCAAGGAGACTAATACAACTTATAAATATTGTTCTCTATTTTGAGGATGAAAATAATAATATCTCATAATGACTAGTTATTAAAAAATAACATTTAATTACCATAGCATTTGATATAGAAACTTCAATAAATATTAACCATTTTAAAAATAGATACTTTATCTACAGGCATTGAAGAGAACAGTATTTTTACCTTCCTTTAAGATATAAGTGACTATGAATACCAGGTATAAACCCTACATGAAAATTTTGTCATAAAAATAATGTGTTATATTTTTATGATAAAAGGATGCCATCACCCAGACAACAAACTGTATAATAAGCAAGGAAAATTATAAATTAAAGTAGAAATAAAATAATTTTTTAAATACTGGCTTACACCTGGGCCTGCGGGCTGCTTGTCATTCTAGCTACCCGGCTAGCTTATACCCGAAATAACCATACAGAAAACTCTATTAATTAAATTACTGTCTGGCCCATTAGCTCTAGCCTCTTATTGGCTAACTCTCACATCTTGATTAACCCACTTCTATTAAATCTGTGTTTACCACGTGACTGTGGCTTACTGGTAAGATTTTAACCTACGTCCATCTCAGGCCAGAGATTCATGGCATCTGCCTGACTCTGCTCTTCTTCTCAGCATCCAGTTCCGTCTTTCCCGCCTCCCTAAGTTTCTGCCCTATCAAAGGCCAAAGCAGTTTCTTTATTTAACCAATGAAAGCAACACAAATACATAAGGACCTCCTACACCAGATTGTATTGATCTTGCTAGGGGCTTGTATTTCTTCATAACATACTGATTCTTACTTAACTGTATTACGTTATGACTCTAAATAAATGTTTCAGGATTAAAAAGATTATTCTTTTATGGACATTTCTTTTTGTAAATACTGGATCAACTCTCAAATAAGATTGTTTCCTGAAGAAAGCCATAGGTTTCTAAATGTCTCCATCTTCTCTCAAGGTAGTTGAAATTCTTCTTATATCTGCCCAATTATTTCATTACAGAAAAGCTTTACTTATTCTTCGAGGGAAAATATATTCCCTACTTTAAAGATAAAATTAACATTGAATTACGCTTATAATCCTATTTTTGTCAGATGTATACAATGTTCTAATATCTTCCATTTGTTTTCTCACTAGATTGAATTTATTTATTCTTTAAGAGAAGAGATACACGTTATTTTACTAAATGGCAAAGATAGTTGAACAAAATCAAATTTTTAAAATTCAAAGTATGGTGAAAACTGAGCCATATCTATTACATACTAATATTTCTATCTTTAACATTTCCAGTGTTGGTCTTTGAGAGGTCTAGATAATTTAGAGTCTCCTTATAGAATGTTACCAGCAGAGTACAATCTTAGTAGAGACTTGTGCAATTCCATCTGAGAAAGGCCTAACCATGTTTCATGGGTCCAAATTGTAGTTTTAGTCTCTCCTCTTCCTCTTGCAAATGGTTGTTTCTCAAGTTCTTCCCACATCAAAACACACGTTTCTCAACATAAAACTATTTGGTGATCCTTCACAGGACCAGTTCACATTTCTTCCTTTGTCTAATCCTGATTTGAGTCTGACTTGTGGTTCTCTGTCTTCATCAGTATTATCCTCATCACATCGAAAGGTTTTCTCTATGATCTGCTCACTTTAGGCTCAGATTCCTCACAGGTTGCTCACCTTTACTCTTTACTGTCATCTTTAGAAGCTCACTCAAATATTTATTATTATTACTTTTATTCATCTACTGATTTATTTAGAATTTTTTTTATTTAGTTACTTATTTCTGCCCTCTTCTTGGTACTACTGATCCTTAAGAACATGCACTTAATATGTTCATAGTCAGAGCCTGTGGAAGCTTGTTGAAAAGGAAATAAAAATCAATGACTATGCATCCAGTATTGTATTTTTTTATTTGGGAATAGGTAATTTCAAGGAATCTAATTAGATTTGGAGAGAGGCTCTATTAAATTTGAGGCCTTCACATGTATTTAATACCTATTCTGATTAGGTCTACTCTATGGGCTAATGATGTAATGATAATCTAGGAAACACAAATGACATAAACAACATCATGGTTACTTGAAAATAATCTACTGTTACATATAGTCTCCCCAACGTTTTGACAAACTAATGTAAGAGCGAAGATGAATGGAGCTCCTGGCTAGAGACACTAATCAAGCCTGGATCTGAATGAGTTTCCAAGTTTTCCAAATACCAGGTTGAGTTGTAAGTTTCTAGTCAGTCAGAATTATAAATTTCAGTAAGTTTGTAGGTAGATGTTCTAAAAACCAGACAGGTCACAAAAATATAGCACTGTTCAAGCTTAGGACTGGTGACCCAGACTCAAAGCCAGTATTCTTACATGTGGCAAATAAGGTCACCAGGCCTGTCAGGAGGTAACAGGAGCTTGGCCAGGATGTAGCAAAGCTTTGGCCTAGAAGCTGACAACACTATGAATTAAAAAGATATCTTTCTCAAGACTTTATATTTCTTATGAATAAATCTGTTAAGTGTGTTTGAAACATCACTTGAAAATTGGAAGTAAAATTTTGCATTAAATTCAAATCTTGAATTCATCTGTATAATTTCTTGCAACAGGTAAAAGAATCAAGTTTATTCTATCAGGACTTTTCCGTATTGTTTGGTCTAATGAAATCTCACCTTTAAATGTATCATAATGTTTATCTGATAATAAATGTTATAAAACATAATAACAGACACTTCCTAAAAGCCTATTTTAAAAACTTAGCAAATTTAAAATGCTGAATATAATGCATCTGAAATTTTAAAAAAGCCATGACAGCTCTTTACTTTTAAAACTATGCTTTGTTTTGCCCCATAGTTTTATTATTTTTTTGAATTATTGACTTACATTTAATTATTTCTTTTATTTTTTGATAATATAAAATAATTCCTTCATTCCTCTTTCTCTTTTCTTTCTGCACTCCCCCTCCACTGCAAACAGCTATCCTTGCTGGTTTTCAAATTCATAGCATCTATTTTTCATTAATTGCTTCTATAAGCATGCATATATATATATCTAAATGCATAAATACAACTTGTTCAGTATATATATATATATAAAGTTACTTATATTTTTTCAGGGCTGACCATACTGGATAACCTTATGGCTGTGTTCTTTCCTGTGGAGGGCTATTTCTCCCTGTCTTAGCATCCCTCAGTTGCCTGTAATTCTTTGTGTACGGTTGCAGCAGCCTTAACCTGTGATCCATAAATGCCCACACTTGGAAATGTCTCTGTAAACATCTTTGAACGAACAGGAGTAAATGGGCAGAGGGACTGAGAGGAAGCGGAAATAATAAGAGCAATGTGAATAATAAGGCAAAGTTCAAAGACCACAGAATTGTCGGCTTTCTCCCACACAGATCAGTTTGCATCTGAGTCTGTCTAGTTGAAAAGAGCAAATTATGGTTCTAGAAGTTTGCTGAACAGATACACAGTGTGTTGAATGGGGATGAGGAGTTAGGAAGATAATCAGTTTTTCACAATTGAAAGTGTTCTAGTATCCTGTATACAAATTTGGTTCAAAGGAATTCATACTGAAGAAATGTTTGATGACCTGTTGTCATACATCTGATACTGAAACTTCTTTCATGGAGGAAAAAGTAGAAAGCACGATATGAATCTGTGAACAGGATTCTTTCAGTAAATAATCCTTGAAAATCTGAAAGTGTCAGATTCAAGGCAATGAACATCCTTCTTAAGATGGTGATCTCAGGCTCTTTCAAGTGCTGGCTCAGCCTTGTTACCCCCGTATGTCACAGCTTTGCTGTTCTTGCTAGTTTTGCTCTTCTGGTGATTTACAAGCTTGGCTGTGGAAGCCACACCGAGTCTGTTTGCTCTCTCTGATTCCAGTTTGTGCAGCCAACTTCATATTCAAACTCTTAATAAGAGGTTCTTTGTAATTCTTAATAATATGACTCTTTGTGGTTTATTGCATATTTTTCTGTTTCATTTTTATAGATTTGCTCACTGTTCGTGATTATGTATGTTATGGCAATTTAACTAAAAGCTAAAACCACTAGATTAAAAGGAAAATTCTGAAGCAAAGCATAAATACGTAGTATTATATGAAATAAATGTTCGTACTTGATCGGAAGAAGGCATTGACTGGCGTCTGTAAGTGTCCTGGAATCAAAGTCAGTTTTATTGGAAGAGCAGAGCAGACTTGAGAGAAACTATGAGCACTATTTTTAAATGTGAGAAGAAAGTCAAGTAGAAAAACAAACCATTCTGGGTATTTGTAAAGAGTAATTGCAGAATTACAGGAGTATTTGAGGAGAAAAAGTCAGGTTAGTATTCGAGTTAATCACTATTTAATTGCCTACTATGTTCTGAGCTTTGAGAAGAGAAAGCTAACAGGCCTGAATTTCTGTTGCCCAAAACATAATTCATAGGGTAGAGAATGATATTATGTTACTTATTCAATATGGCAGTAGAGCAGAAAAATAGTTAAGCTAGGCAAACCTTTATAGAGGAAGCTTTGTTTGAGCAGAATCTTTAATGAATGATTATCTGCTTCTAGAAATATAAAATCCAGAGTAGAAGAAGGATCTTGGAGATGTGAATTTCAATCACAAAACACTGACAACTACTAGCCAGAGTGAGATGAAACTCATAGTTTGCCATTTGGAAGACACAGAACAAAAGAGATATAATTGCTGATGTGGTGTAGTAAATAAAATTCATGGTGATCCCTAGGATTCATGCTTTGGTACTCCTATGACTAGTGGCACTATTAACAAAAAGAGGCAGTAAGGAGAACTGATTGGCGCTCAATGGAGGATCAGAAAAGAAATCAGAGAATTCAGTGCTCAGTACACTGAGTTTGAAGCTATTGAGGAAGATTTTGACAGTGTTTACAGTAAGGTAATGGAGAGCAAAAGAGTCAACACTATTGAAACAGATTTCCTACTCACCAACTTATAGGTGGTAATCAGTGTTCTAATTTGGGGATGGTAAAGAAGATTTAAACAGGAGGAAGGGCAAGAACACAGCCATGCTTTAAGTGAGCACATGAGACACAGAGGAAGTGTGCTGTGTAAATCATAACCATGGGCTTGGTGCTCTTTTGGAAAAATCAAAGATAAAAGATGTCTAAAGTTAGAGGGGTTGGTTTTCAAATTTGCAATGTCATCAGTCTCCTGTGACTTTGAAAGTTGAGGCCAGGTCTTTTACAAAGGTTTGTAGTTGGGGTCCTTTCATAATGCCCTATTTTTCAACTATACAGTGTCTACTACCCACATACTTTAGTACATATTTCAAATTGTCTTCCTCTAGCAAGTCTCAACTTTTCTGGAGTATTCTCTCTAAGGTAAAGAGTACAGCAATGTATTTAGATTGGTCAGAACTAGATGCACCTACCATCCTTTCATTATCTAACCCAAGGCTAATGTGGTAATATTCTCATCAGTAGCACCTTTAAAATACATAATTTCAGGCAGCTGAAAATCAGAAGGCATCACTGGACCATGATGATTTCATGTAACATCACTGAAAGATGCTGACAATAGAATTCATCATGCTCTTCTATGACCTTGTTAAACAGTGCATCTTCATTTTTGCATGTAATTATAATCCAGCATAGTAGAAAGAAAGCAGGATTTAGTTCCAAATCTGATTGATTGTATTACATAAAATGGGAATGATGTGTAGCTTACAAGCCTAGTCTGATGATTAGATAAAATGATGAGGGAAGAAATAACTTCAATAATCCATGGCACTTATGGATTTCCTTCAAAGAATAACTGATATTTCTACTTTTATTTTGAAAACATTTTCATCCCTTTTCATTGTGTGCAAAATCTTTATCTAGCCTCTGGAGATACACTTATTACAACAGTCCATGAGGATAAAAGACTTCATGGCAAAAAGAAAAACAAAAAACAAAAGCACATTGTGGTTACTCAAAGAATTTTCATGACGCTGATAAATGGGTCTTGTGTCAGATATAGTTTTCCTTGATCACTTCAGTGCTCATTATAGATGTACTTCTATTCTCTTTTTAGGTTCTGTTCCTGTGACAAAGCAAATCAAAGCACCCAAGTTCAATGCATGACAGCACTACACCGAAACAAAGAGTCTGAGCCAAGGGGATTATTTGCAGTCAGTCGCTCCCCTTGCTCTGCCCATTAGCACTGTGTTATCACTTGTGCCATGTGTGCCTGTGTCATTGGATGCAGAATTCTATGAATAGGAGACGTATTTCCCATTACCTTCTTTGCAGACAGACAAACCTACAGCCTGTCTGATTGTGATACAGGGATTCAATAGACAGAGAAGTCAGCTGGTCCTGAGAGATATATTGGCCTCAAGGATTCACAAAGTCCTCCGAAAGTGGATCTATTATTTTTGAGAGGAAATTCCTTTAAAGTAATAAATTTTACAAGAGTGCTGGGATAATGAATATTTGCATACTCTGATTTCCATAGGAAAGTTTTATTGCCAAAAGGAATTTTTTTTTAAAGTCCATGACATACATAATACAGTAACAATAATCCCCAATGCCACTACCAGCAACAAGGTCCAAATCAGGAGCAGAAGGAAGGAGATCATGAGCAAGGAAGTCAGGACCG
>LOEQ01006120.1:17311-30055 GCA_001685075.1 Bramus lutescens
AGAAGAGCTTCGGAGAATGGAGGAGCTGCATAACCAAGAGGTTCAGAAACGAAAGCAGCTAGAGCTCAGGCAGGAAGAGGAACACAGGCGCCCTTAGGAAGAAATGCGGCGGCAACAAGAAGAAATGATGCGACGACAGCAGGAAGGATTCAAGGGAACCTTCCCTGATGCGAGAGAACAAGAGATACGGATGGGTCAAATGGCCGTGGGAGGTGCTATGGGCATAAACAATAAAGGCGCCATGCCCCCTGCTCCTGTGCCAACTGGTACCCCAGCTCCTCCAGAACCTGCCACTATGATGTGAGATGGAACTTGGGGACTGACCCCACCAATTGGTGGAAATCCTCCTGCTTTCAACCGTCCAGCTCCTGGAGCTGAATTTGCTCCAAATAAACCCCACCGATACTAAATAAAAGTTGCAGTGTCTAGTTTCCCGCAACCCTTAAAAGAAAGGTTCTCTTTAGACTAGCCAGAATTCTACCCTGGAAAAGTGTTAGGGGTTCTTCCCAATCGATAGGTCTTCCCTGCCTGTAATACTCTAGGGAGTATGCTT
This sequence comes from Bramus lutescens, assembly GCA_001685075.1. Lineage (NCBI taxonomy): Eukaryota > Metazoa > Chordata > Mammalia > Rodentia > Cricetidae > Bramus > Bramus lutescens. The sequence continues at coordinate 17,865 of LOEQ01006120.1, forward strand.
GGAGGCAGAGGGCAAGGGAGGGGTGTTATTTAACAAATCAAAGTCNCCTCCAATGACCTAGCCCAGTTCCTCCATTCACTCCCAGGTGAGAATTCAGACAAATGTCCGCAGAGGTTACAACATACATACAGTTCTGTTATATCTCATATATAACCCCTTCATGTCCTAAGGAAGACATTTTCACTTAGAGGTTTTCATTTTAGTATATCTTTTTTTTAAAAAAAAAAGTCTTGTGTTAACTTGCCTCCATGTTTTTCTTGGGTAAGGACTACTCAAGAATGAATGCCTTTTTCTGTCTGATATTGCTGTTCACAGCTTTTCTTGATAGGCCTAGTACCATCTTCGGAATAGGGTTGCTGTGTGTTGAAGGTCTGACAGTAGCTCTTAGCCTTGCCTATCTTAGGTAGTTACACTGTGCATATTTTTTTATTGGTGTACTATGTTTGATTTGTTCCTGATACCTTCAATTTGAAATTTTTCTGAGAAACGGAGCAGTAATGCAGCATCACCTTATTAAAATACATTTGAAGCCTTTAAAAAATTTTGCACAATGTGCTGAATATGAAATTATTTTTTACCTAGTGTTTCTTGATTCTATTAAGGACACAATGCCACAAAGGGATGACGATTAACATTTAAGTCTTAACTTCATGAATTGATTCAATTTCCTTGAAGTAGAAATAGGATTACTTTCCATTGTATGCTGAATTCTTTTCCTATCACTGCATGAGATGCTTGTATATATAAACATGGCTTAGACCTTCCTTATGTGGTTTGCAAATGAAGGTATCTGAAATAAATTATATAACTCAATTTCTGGTTTTGTTGTAAACCACATACTACTTAATAGCTTAGCACACTTGATTTGAACTGACATTTTCAAAATTGATTTATTGCACTCCCTGCAAAAATGATTAGCTCTAATCTTGCAAATGCAATGGGTTCCTCTTGCCCTGATAATTATTGTGAAGCCTATAGGTATGTTATGTGTTCTCTCAGTTTATATAATTGTGATTTCTCATCTCCTTTCTGAAGAAGTCATATCCCTAAATTAAAGGTTCTGCCATTTTCTGTTGACTACAGTTCTGCACATTGTCTGAATAGAAGCCCTATTACAAAGAAAGGCCTATACAAGTCACCATATTCTAATCTAGAATTAATTCTGGTGAGAAAGAAATGAATCTTTTTATGATTTATAGACAGAATGGTCAGTGTGTTAGAATTTTAAACAGAATTAACCCAGACTCTGTGGTAAGCCTTCAATGACCATGAATAACTGGAAAGAATGGCTTAAACATGATGGGCACCCTGAAGCTTTTTAGAACATGATGAACAGTTCGGAGAGTTGGTGATGATATCACGGGTATTCAAGGAACAAGATAGCTTTTTAGCTTCTTTAATAATTTCCACTCATAAAAGGCAACCCACCTTTTAATACAGAGACTGGCAGTCTAGCCTGTACTACATGCATATACAGTTCACAGCTGTGTTCAGTGTGCAATGCCTGCTAATCACAGAAAAACTGCCCAGCCCCGCAAGCCTATTCAGCGCCCCTCATCACAGAAGGACGTTGTTTTGGTTCATCTGTTTTCTAATCACTGCTATTGTCAAGTGAAAGAGAAATTTGATAATTGCTTGTTTTTCTATTATTCATGATAAACAGAATTAAATGCTGCTTAAGGAACTTTTGAAACGTTACTAAAACGTTATTTTCCTTCATATTAGAAAATAACAAAAATAAAGTAATTGCTAGTTAAGTTAAAGAAAATCATATTTTAGATTGCTTATAAAGAGAGAAAAATTATACAATTTCAGAAAGATAAAATCTACATCAGTATTTATTTCAAATTCCGAAAAGCACCTAGCATAACTAGAGTAGCTATACTTCCATTATTTATTTATTTTTATGTACTTTTTGATGATGTCCATGTTTAAACTCATGTACACTGAGAAAGTGCTCTACCACTGAGATATGTCATCTGCCTCACCATGCAGCTAAACTTACATAAATTATACCAGATAATATATTTCAAAAATCCAAATGTTTTTTATATAGAACTCTGCTCAATCTACAAAACAAAAAAAAAACAAATGACAGAATTAAAGAATCTAGATTTTATGTGAAAAAAATCACAGGATAATTTTGTTTATTCATATTAAAAGTATTGATAATATTAGCAAATTAATAGAGCATTATATAACTGGGAAAACCCATTTGTGTGAAATGAACCATTAATATGAACTTTAAACAGCTATATGGCCGTATGTACAAAAGTCTTATGGTTAAAGAAATGTATTTCATACTTATATATGTTGGTAGTAGAGAAATTCACAGCTACAAGATATTAATCTAGATATTAGTGACAATAATAAAAGTTAGAAACAACAGCCAAACCTTTTTAAAGTGGAAATATTTTTATTGAAATGAAAATCCAGTTTTCATCAGGAACCTGATTTTAAAGTGTAAGTCTACATAATTCAAACACAGCATTTAGATTACATATTTTTTAAGCTGATTGTAGCTAAATAAGCAAAGGTGCACCATTGAAAAGGATCTGTTCTCTCACTTGTGCACTGAGAGCAGCTCCTGTACCCCTCTATGCTTCAGAGGTGAACAGCAGCCAACAGCTTTTGGAGTTACATCCTCTGCAGACCTCCCTCTCTAGACCCCTAGCTCTCAAAGTGTTACAGCCCCTGCTTAGCCTCCGGACTTGAGCCATGTGGCCCTTAGCACCACACAAGAAGTCTTCCTATAACCAGGGCCTGCATCTTCTGCCTCCTGGCTTCCTATTGCCTCTCTTCCTCTTCAGTCTCTGCTCGGTCCTTTCTTGCTTACTCTCTCTGTGTTTCTTTCCGTCTTTTGCCTAGATGCTCGAACCCTGTTCAGCTCGTTCTTTTTGTTAGTTAAGGTTTGCTGTTTGATATTGTTTCTTGTTTACACAAATCCTCCAGTTGCCTCCATCTGGCTATTTTGCTATGCTAATAACTCATCCACTGAACTGCTTTACTGTGCCACAGACATGGGGCTTCACAGAGACTGAAGCGGAAGTTTCTGAGACTGAATGGGTCTGTGTTAGGTCCTCTGCATATGTTATGGTTGTTAGTTCTTGTGGACTCTTAACAGTGTGAGTGAGGGTGTTATCTCTGACTCTTTTTTCTGCCCTTGGGACCCTTGCGGGTTGCCCTGCTCAGCCTTGATATGAGGATTCATGCCTAGTCTTACTGTATCTTTTGTTAGGTTGTGTTTGGTTGATATCACAGGGAGGCTGCTCTTTTCTGAGTAGAAATGGAAGAAGAGTGGACCTGGGAGATAGGGGAGGTGTGGGAGTCTGGGAGGAGTGGGAAAAGGGGAAACTGTGGTCATGGTGTATTGTCTGAGAGGATAAATAATAATCATAATAACAGTAAAACCATTTGGGATGTACTGACTTAACAGAACTCTAGTTTTCCACCAATCAAAGGTCTTAGAACATTGTCAAATAACTTCCAAAGCCTACAACAGAGCTCTGTAAGATCTTGATGTACTTCCAATGTATGTGAAAGGTATCTTGATTTATAGATTTCTTGGTTCAGTTACTATGAAAGCTTCGAGAAATTAATAACTCATTGGAACATGGTATCTGGGGAGACCTGAAGCTATATTTCCAGGCCATGGTGAATCATTTTGCTCCAGAATAAGCCAGGTCTTTTATTCCTTTGTGGTAAGAGTTGCTTCCTTCATTGACACCTACAATTCATCGAGGCATATTTATAAACAAAAAAACCCAAATCTCTGGAACTAACATTTCATCAGCCTTAGCTGTGGTACTACCTTCATGAATATGTGGAGCTGTGATTTATTTTTTAATTTTTTCTTTATATATACCAATCCAAGTTCCCACTTTCTCCCCTCCTTCCATTTCCTCCGCTTACCCCCCTCACCTTGCCCTCATCCACTCCCCAGAGAGGGTAAGGCACATTGCTTTGGGAAGGTCCAAGGACCCCCTAGTCTATCTAGGCTGAACAATGTATCCATCCAAAGAGAATAGGTTCCCCGAAAGCCAGCACAAGCATTAGGGATAAATCCTGGTGCCACTGCCAGTGTCCCCTCAGTCTGCCCCTGGCATGCAACTAACAGCCTCATTCAGAGGGACTAGTTTGGTCGTATGCTTGCTCCTTCCCAGTCTGGCTGGTGTTGGTGAGCTCCCATTAGCTCGTGTAGACTGTTTTAGTTAGGTGTACCCATCATGTCTTGACCTCTTTGCTCATATTCTCACTCCTCCCACTCTTCATCTGGACTTTGAGAGCTCAGTCCAGCGCTCTGATGAGGGTCCCTCCCTCTGTTTGCAGCTGTGATTCTTATGTCATAATCACAAAGCATCTATAGAATCTGGAGGAGAAATATAAATATTAGAAGTGCTTGCCACCAGGCCAAGGGCATAAGGAGAGGTATACTACCTTTAATCTGTCTCAGAAAAAAATCCCATAGTATTCAGTATCATCAAAAAAGAAGATTGCCTGCAAAAACACCCAGTACATTCTTTTTATGTAGCATCATGTTAGAGCATATGGACACAAAGGTGTGTGTGTGTGTGACCACGTGCACATGTGCCCACACATGCATACACTTATGAATGTAACTGTGTTGGATAGTTTTATGTCAACTTTATACAAGCTAGGGTCATATGGGAAGAAGGAATCTTAGACAAATAAATGCCTTCATCGGACTGGCCTATAGTCAAGTCTGTAGGACATTTTCTTAACTGCTGATTGATATTGGGGTCCCCACTTACTGTGGCAGTACTGCCTCTGGATTGGTGTTCTAGGTGCTATAAGAAGGCAGGGCAAGCAAGCCATGGAGAACAGTCCCATAAGCAAGACCCAACCCTGGTCTCTATGTCAGTTCTAGCCTCCAGGGTCCAGCCTTGAGTTAGTACCCAGACTTCCCTGGATGCTGGGCCTGAAGCTTTAAGATGAAATAAACCCTTTCCTCCCCAAGTTGCTTTTTATCACACCAATATAAAGGTAGTGAAGACATCAGCTAAATTATTAATAGCACTAATGGTCTTTCTTCAATGACTCTGACTATTTTGACTTAACCTTTGGATGTTCCTTTACAGTAAAAACTCTCTGTAGCTCCCATATTGAGCCATTATAATACAACAAATAAAACTATAGCTAGGAAGTTATATCCATATAACAAGTGAAACTCTGTGAGTGCTCCTTAGAGCTGCATTAAAAAAGCGGTAGAGCAGAATTTGTTAGTCAACTAATTTTAAAGGTCAAGTGTGCTTGCATAAACCATGCAGTTTAAGGAGAAAAAAATGTCAAATTTTCTAAAGCAACACAAAGAAAGTTAAAATAATTTTTAAAAGATACATGGAAATGCAAAAAACATTCAAAGTCTTAGATTCATTTGATTTCTACTGTGCAGACACAGGTCTGAAGTTGCCAGTGGGTGACAAAGATGTGCTGAGGCTGGCTCACCTAGGGTAACAAATGCACACCTCTTGAGTGGGGTGTTAATAGAGGGGAATGTTGGTGTGCTTTCTTTCTGGAGGGATCTCTCTGTTGTATGACTGAATTCATTTTTAAAGATAAAATTTCTTTAAACAATAAAGTTTATTAATTTAAAACAGCCAAATTCCTTCAGCAAAGTTGCTGGAACCATGGTAGTGGAAGCCTCCTGGACATCAGAAATGATCCAAGTGAGAATCAGCTTGCTCCTCATGTCCCTTTACAATATGCAGTCAACAAAATTCCCATTTGATTGCAATGCCATGTTTCCTAACTGAAAGACTTATGGGCAGCAGTCCTCCGTGTTCATGGTTAACTTGAAACTGACGATGTAGAGAATTGAATCACACAAATATCTTTTCTTTCTCTTTTTTCTTTACCCCAATTAAATACACTTCAGGTATAAAACAATTGCTAAGATGTATGACTTTCTCTATTCATTTTAAATATATTATGCTTATATGAATAAAAAGTAAGACTCAGCTATAAGATACTCAATCTTTATGATCCATTTTCAGTATGCGGTGTGTTTAGAGGTCACCAAAGCAACACAGTTAAGCGGGAGTGTCTTCTCTCTGCCCTAGCTGGAGGTAGAACTCTGGTAACAGAGCTGCAATCAGGCAACTCTGTCATCAGGAAAGAAGTGATACTGAGTCCCAGAATAGTTATTCAATAAGGCCTCGCTGAACTAAAAGATGGGGTATTTAGGGAGGGGACAATGCTGGAATATCACAAAGCTTACTATGCCTCTAAAGAATCATCCTGTGGGGAAAAAGAAGGTAAGAATTATTCGTGATAGAGACTTTAAATACCCGATGCTTGTGCTAGGTGAGCACAGCAGTCATCTTTGCCTTCTGTCTATGCTGGTGGCCCTTTAGGCAGAATGGTACATTATTCACACACGATGCTGCAAGTTAGAAATGTGGATTAGTCTCAGCTATTCTGATCCCGTAGAGCATCAGATGGGGCTCAGCAGTCTGCTTCAGGCAGGTGTGCTTACAACAGCTTTTGGCTTTGCGGAGTCTCTTGCTGCCCTTCTTTCGCTTTCCATCATTTCTCTTGGTTTGGACATATTTAACTTCCTTTACGTGGTGTTCTCAAGAAATGTTGATGATGTAGGAGGGTCATCTGTCTATGTGTTACTTTCATTGGTTAATAANGGGTATAAGCTAGCCGTGTGGGAGCTGGGCTGGACGAAAAGCAGGGCCCGCTCCCCCTCGTTACTACATGTTGACTTTTTACATTTTGGATAGTCTCCAAAACAGAGTGATCCAAGAAGAGGCTGGGGAAAGAAAGCCACAAATTTCTTGACATGCAGACTCCCAGAGTTTGGGTCATTTGGGTCATTAATTATAGCCTACTTTTAATGTCCTTCACAAACTCAAAACATATTCAGGAGAAGGAATGATATAATCCATCTTCTCCTGGCCAAAAGTTTAAGAGTCCAACAGCAGCTGGAAAAAGGTTGACAGAAGTCTCCTAGAACCTCCAGAACTCAAGACCCACTTCAGACCTCTGTCCTGCAGATCTATATGATAATGTACTACAATGCTAAACTTGTAGTGATTGTCCATAGATGACAGAGAAAAACCAAAATCTATTAAACATTTTGAAAACAAATGACGAGTTTTAATGGCAGCTATTATCAAATCAATAGACCATTTAGGAAAATTAAACACACTGTATAATAAGAAACTGGATTATGATTATTTACATGAAGGCATCTGGGGTTAATAAACACTGAGTTTTAAGTAGTAAAGTTGAGTGAAGGAATTTAATATTCCTGAAGAAAATTCATGTAATATGAGCATATATGTGAACATATATTCTCTGTTCTAAATACCTTACCAAACCACTTGAGAGAAAAAGAAAAGAAAGTGGGCGTTTTCCTTCAATCTTTGTCTGGTAAACACGAACTTTTGTTAATTTGCCAACCACAAAATTTAAAATAAAATTTGTGAATGTTTGACTTTTATCTGACTTCATAAAAATGTATTAGTTCAAAGTATTGTCTTATAATTTTGGTTGTGGCTAACTCCTGAACCATCTCTCCAGCTCTTGTATTTTTTTCATCTAGAAGAGCAAAACATGTTTCATGGTATGCTATTTACTCTCAACAGTCAGATAATGGATTTCACATTTTTGGATTTTATTAGCAATAGTTAAATTATAAATTTAAGAACTTTAAAACTTTAAGCATACAAGTCCTTTAATAATCAATTACCACATCCAATTAGCCCATAATCACTGAAAATAGACATTTGGGACTGAGGCTCATTTCAAATCTCAGATTACACAGTCACTTAATTCAGAGATCCATCTGTTCTGTCTCTAGAGTCTCAAAAGCTGCCTTCAAATTGTCTTCTGAGTTTTCATCAAAACAAGGTACCAGCTTGGACTCTATCTTAACATTTCTTGTGCTATAGAAAGTCTAGCTTGACTTTTCTTTATTGAAATTTGCTAGTTGTTCTTTGTTGGAAAGGATGAAAGCATTCCCTGGAAATCATGCTGCTATTTAGAACATAGCACTAGAGAAATTGAAACCTCAGATCTTATATTTCCTATTCATAAAATTGTAATTGGCTTTTTTATGTCTGTGTTACTCTCGGGACAGAGAATTAACTTTATGTACATATGTGGAAGACACATAAAACTCAAGGTAATTCAAATTCTCATTCCCAAAAAGAATTAGAAATAAAATTATAGCATATTTTCTTTTAATCTTGGGGAGTCTGTATAGTTTAATGGTACCTCTTGAGACGTTAAAGTTCATTTATTGTAAATAACTGACAAAAGATAAAAATAATAGTATAATCTTTGTAATAGCATGGTAAATAGAGAAAGACCATCATAGAATTAATATTTCACCATGGGACACAGTGGACTCCACACAGATAGCAAATATTTATATTCTACTTTGTCATAGGCCTGCATGTGCAAGTCTAGTAATGAAGTCTGCTGTGCTCAGAGTCTGTCTGCTCTTCATTTCTTATGAGCGGGGCTCTTCCACGGACTCAATGACATCCCGAGAAATTCAGTTTACATATATCCATAGCAATGAAAGTATGACTGATATGCATATGCATGAAATAGCCACACAACTACTGAGTCACAATAATTGATTGATGTTTCAAGCAATCAAACAGAATGGACATTGTTTCGGTTCAATAACAGGTAAAGAGATGGAAATGGCCACGCAGCACTGAACAAACAGGATATAAGCATTGGAAGAGCCGACAGTATGTATTCAGCCTACCTTTGTAATTATTCTTGTGTGTTAGTAGTTAGGACTAATTTAGCACTTAATGACAGAGCACACAAGTTCAAATCAACTCCAGAGAGAAGTCACAGCAGACATTGGTATGAGAAAAAAAAATCTGTGTTTACTGTTTGTGAAGAGATAGATGTCACTAAACTCCCAGAAGGAACAAAGACAGTCCAATGTCGTTTCCACAGTCACTGGCTTGAAATTTTCCAGTGCTCCTGAGTGGATTCTGACAGGAAAACGGCATTTCTGTCTATTCTTAGAGTCAAGAGGACCCTATAGTCCTTACACTGGCAGTTTCAAATTTGAATGTAGACCAGTGAGATTGAGAAGCCAGATGTCCAACTCAAAGTTAATAAGAAGAAACATGAAGTACTAAATAAACTTGATTTCCCATTCTCTAAATTTCAAACGCAGAGGAGCATGTCTCGGGGTGGGCTTGACCTGCACTTTCTAGACTCCCAAAGCATGCTACATGGTTTCTCTTCTGCAGTATCTTCCCTCAGGTACTGCCCTATGTGCTAACCTGAGGCAGTCCTGTGCTGACTTCTGGCTCAGCTTTAGGTCTTCTTTAAGTATAACCCTTATTCTTCTGCTAAGATTCTCTGTCATGTCATTACAGCATTCCTAATGGACTTAAACTGTGGTGGTATGAGGGAAATATAGACCACTAATACCAATAGATTATGGAAACATGGTTTATTTTAATAGGTTACTATTTATACATAATTTCTAGGATATATCAGACCTAGTTTTCATGTTCCTTTAAGGTTTCCCAAAATGAATCAGGTATAACACCATCAGTGCTCTCTGACCTAAAGTAATTCATTTCAAAAATAATTATTTCTATTTTGGATATAGTCATTAAAGTTGGGGCTAGGCAGACATTTCCCTATTCCTTCCTCCAAAGGCCTACAGACCAATATATCAGCTTCTCAAAAGACCCGACTATAATCACATCCTATGTCTGGCCATCTTTCAAAGATCTGTCTTAGATGGGGAACTAGGAGTTGTGGAATATTCTATTGTATTCAATGTTTTTGTTAATTGTAAATGAGCAGGGATTTCTTTTTCATCTTTACTTTCTTTTTATTATTTTGACACCAGTCAAAACTGACAGAGAAAGACTTCCACTCTCTAGATTTGCTTCATTTCATCAGCCTAAGCCGTTCAAGCTGCTGAATCAAAAGCATCGGCCAGGCTTTACTTGTAAGTTGTGTAACATTGCAGGGTGCTAGTATCTCTGTGCATCTCTCTTGCTGTGGGTGTCAGGCCAGCACCCTGGGCACCACCAGAGACCAGTACTGATAGATACTGAGTCCGCTTCTGCTTCAGTGAGCTCTCCTGGAGTTTCACATGACACTGATGGTTGAGCAACATTGTAATTAGGGTATAGAAATAATTATTCCTAAAATAATTCCCCAAAGCATGTTCCTTATAAAACACGTAGCGTTGAAATTATATTTATATAGTAAGTAGGTTTTATAACCAAATACATTTTATAGAAGGCTGTGTCACACTAACTTCCTTTCTTAGGATTATTGAGTTCAATAAAATTTTATTATACTTCAAGAGAACAAAAGGCCAGTTAATAGTTCCCCAAGTTATCTGACCTTGAAGCTATGTTTTCTCTGGGCAATATACCAACATCTCTTGAAAATCTGGTATAATAAACAGCATATTGGAAAATGATGCCTAAACTTGATGATTGAATCCTATTTTAGCCACTCTTCATAAAACATCTGGTAAAAATACATGTTTGCGGTATTAAAGTACTTGTTGGAAAATACGTGTAGAAGTTACTCTATCAAAACTAAAGTGAAAAATAAACAAACAACCATTGGGTGATGCTTTAATATTGTCTTCTACTTCTGGCTCAGACCCGTAACTCTCATCCTGACTATTGGGGTCAAGCCCTGAAAGTTCAATAGAAACTCATCACCCCTTGTTTTGCTGAGCCTCAGTTTCTCCTTTGCTCCTCATTGAGGAAGTGCCAGCTCTACCTCCACCCTGCAGTAGATGGCCTCTTTAAAAACATTCCATTAGAACACCCTCATAAAACTAAAAATGGGGGTGGGCAGATGCATGGCACACCTGTTACTGCTTTTAAGTGAAGAGACCCGGGACTCAAAGTATTTCCTCCTAGACTGAGTGGGTCATACGTGGTTCTCCTTTGCAGGTAAGGTGTGTAAGAGGCATCTGTGACATCTTCAGAAGGAACTCGGGAAGCTTTTGCAATTAGAAGCCATGGACGAAGAAATCACAGAATTGGAAAATAAGAACATCTTAGTGTTCTCTTTAGATTCCTATCTGTGCTCATATCATCACCAGGTCCCTGTCTGATGTAGGAGGGTCATCTGTCTATGTGTTACTTTCATTGGTTNAGCCGTGCGGGAGCTGGGCCGGACGAAAAGCAGGGCCCGCTCCCCCCTCATTACAACACCTGTCTTTCCTGCTTAGCTTTTATTACTCCAAACCCTTCGATAATTTCCACAGCCCGGGAAGGCAAGTTTCACATCCACATAGAGTTCCACTGCAGCTTTTCTCCTTCTTCTCCCCATAGCAACATCATTGAGTATTATCGTGAATAACTCTCCATGAGAACAACCAAGGACAGCTGAGCATGCAGTTGAGCTCAGCAGAGCGTGAACACTCCCTATTCTTCTTTCCCTCTGTGCCTTTATTTGGAGCACAGAGTCTCAGGCAATGCCTGTTTCACTTCCCTCCCAACCTATTCACAACAGGAGATTCATCCAATGCATTTGAAATGTCACTTGTTTTCAAAGTTGAATTTTGAATAAGAGCTAAAAATAAATATATATGACGTCAGATAAAGAGAGGATAAATCATCCCAATATATACAAAATGTGAATAATTTTGTTATGTATTTTGTCTATATTATGAGCAGTATTGGATGATGTGATGATGGAACTGAACAAAATCACAATGAGCTACTTGACAGCATATAGGAAAATGCAATACACAGCATTTAAACATGTTTATTCATAAGCTCAAGGAACAAATTCATATGTGAATTGATTTTTTAAAAAATCTATATAGCAGAATTCACAAAATATTATTGTTAGGAATGGAAAATTCAAAACATCAGACATAAATTCTTTTAACTGAACACCAGCAGTATTGTCTTCAAAACTTACAGAGAGTGGGAAAAACCCATTAGCTGTCTGCAAAGTTATTTACGCAGAGCAGATTCCAGATTTCTGGAGTCAAGCCTCTCCCACCCCATTTACCTTTGTATTTCCTCCTGCTGGCATTCTGACCACAAATATGTTTTGTTTTAATTCTTCTGGACTGTTTGGTAGGAAGTATTAAACAGGCTCATCATCATGGGCTCCTCTGCCATCCATGCTGAACTCTTCAGGGGCCTAATCCTCTGTAGTGACTAACACTGCCGTGAGGGAGACAATGA
>LOEQ01006120.1:42571-89117 GCA_001685075.1 Bramus lutescens
TCTCTCTCTCTCTCTCTCTCTCTCTCTCTCTCTCTCTTATTTTAAGGACTATCCTTTTCCTTTTCTCTCCCAAGTCTACATATATTTTTAACACACTGTGAACTGTTTAGAGGTTTTATCATCTGAATTTATCTTTAATGTATAACTCTGTTTTTCTGACCTCATGAGTCTTTAATTTGCTAAACAATATGGCTAGGATTTAAGCTGTGGCTTTGACAGCTGGATCCACCCCATTCCTTAGCTCTCTGAGAGTGTAGCTTCATGGTAGAGATACTGTCAGGAGTCATATTTATTACCATGAGTCTATCGACTTTTAAGATCCCTGCCACTACCAAAAAGCATGCAGTTGGCTCTTCATAAACACCATTTAAGTGTTTGGGGTTGAACCTCTTTAACAAGAGCTGTAAGCTCTTTTGCAGCTAAAGCTGAGTCAGAAAGCATCTCTTAAATGAGAAGCACTTGTTTCTAACAAACAGCCCACCTGAGGAAATGTTGTTACCAAGAAGCCATGCTTACCTCTGTTCTTTTGTTTCTAGAATTACTTATCAAGCTCTCTCAGGTTTTATGTGGATGTTGTTGTCCACATATATGCCATTCTGTAGGGGGAGGCTGTTCATTCATTTCCTGGCCAACAAGACCCAAAATAATCACACAGAAACTGTATTATAAAACACTGCCTGGCCTATTACCTCACATTTCTTATTGGCTAGCACTTATATCTTAAATTAACCCATTTCTATTAATCTGTGCATCACCTCATGGCTGTGGCTACTGGGTAAAGTTCTGGCATCTGTCTCTTACAGCAGCTTCATGGCTTCTCCCTGACTCTGCCTTCTTTTCTTCTCTGTCTGCTTGATATTCTCTCCTTGCTCTATTCTGCTAAGCCACTGGCTGAAACAGCTTTATATACAGAAGGACTTCCCACACCACACCATTCTATAATCTCTTAAACCAGAGTGCAAAACAGATTTAGAAATGAGAACATCTCAGGGTGATTATATGGAGATGTGTGAGATGTTTTGTCACTGTGACAGACAGACTGAGAGATACTATTCAAAGTTGGCAAGGTGTATGCTAGCTCGGGTGACAGAGGATTCAGACTATGGAGAGCCTTCTTTTTAAGCTAGTAGTAACATGGAAACAAGGAGGAAGTGGAGAGCAGAGCAAAGCTGTTTACTGCATGTCATAGAGGAAGAGGCCAAATGGATGTTTACTCAATGAAAGCATGGACCACATTACTGACTTCTTCCAACTAGTTCCAAAGACTGTAAATAATCTTTTTAAATGTTACACATGTCGATGTAGCAAACTCTAATAATCACTGCATGTAAGGCTCCTCATTTATTCATTCTCCTAAGATAATTCAGTTGACATTCAAGATGAACTATCAGGTATACATTACCTATTTATTTGAAGGACAATAATATTGGGATTCTTCAGTAACATTTCACCTAATTTCCTGATGAATTTGGAAAGCAAAACCTGACTTTCCCTTCATGTTACTTATAGATTGGAAGAAATAAGCCACAGCTGTAATGTTTAGATGCAAACTAGTAATAGAAAATGACATCTGTAAAACTTCAAGTTTATGATAAATTTTTAAGATGCTGTTCCGGGTCTTATATATTGGTGTTTCTAAGAACTCTATAAAAATCCACTCCTTTATAAACTGACTAATTCTTTGATAATTTCCTACCTGGATACAATGTGTTTAGATCATATCAACCCCCACTTAAAACTTTGATATGTAAACAGTGTATGTTTTTTGTGGTCTTACAATGATAAAATGTCTCATATTTCTCAAAATATATCTTTTTGTTGAGCAATTTATGTTTGTATACAGTAAAACAATGACCAGAAACAGAGCTTATATGGTAGTAGTAGGGATTGGAGTGGTAGCTCATTAGTTAAGTGTATTTGTATACACTTGTGTAAGAGGGCCTGGCTTCTGTTTGGACTCATGTAGTAGCTCACAACCATCTCTAACTCCAACTCCAGAGCATCCAATCACCAATCATTACCTCTTGGAGTTCCAGAAATGCATGGGGTTAATATACATATATGAAGGCCAAACACTCATACACATAAACATATTTTTGAAAATTTAAATACCCATTATCCCAATAAAGCCTTACACTAATTGTAGCTATGTCTTCCTATTCTTTGACAGATCAGCAGATACTTTGAGAACTATTTACCAGCCTCCACTTTAAACACAACTGACTTGTAGAATGAGAATCTAAGCTATGCTGTTCACATCATTTGCAGGCTTCTCTGTGACATGGTACCTAGTATTTCTAATTATACATAAAATTGTATGATTTCTACTTTCAGCAGGCATTGAATTCATTAAGAAACCATACCTAATTTGCCATTGTAACTCCAGATATGGACACATGGTAGGTTGAAAGTTTGTTTATTGAACAAAAGTCAAATATTTTTATTTTAATTATATCATCAAATAATTCATTGGAGGAAAATATTAGTAGACACAGTTTCCAAGTTTAATAGCTAAGGTAAGAAAATTAAAGATGTAAAAATATACTTACTTTATGCTGCTTAAGGATTAAAGAATTGTGTTTATGGCATAATGGTAATTATGATTAAAGTTCATTACATACATGTATGAAATTCTAAAAGAACAAAAATTATTTCAAATTAGATGGGTAAAGAAAATGTGACAGGGGCTCTTTAGTTCTACCAGTGCAGTGTGTTGACTGATTTGGATGCAGAAGAATTAAAAATGGGTTCACTGGATGGGTTCTACAGTTTACGCTATGCTCTTGTTCTGTGTTTATCAATTTACTTCAGGATTATTTAGCATATATATGAATATTTCATCACCTGAAATTAATTCAGAATAGTAATAAGCATATAGTTTTTATAAGAATTGATGAATATTATACAAGTATGAAAAATCTAATCTAATATACAAATATATGCCTGTATATGTATATAATATCTGTATACTTGAAGATATACACATGTATATATGTGTACATATATATTTATACATATACATTTGCACATCTGTTGGAAATAGTGACACCTCTATATGAAAAAGAAGTTGCGCCCATGTACTCTCAACATTATGGTCTCCTAAATAAGATCTGCATAAGACAACACCACTTGAGTTGCATCATTGATGGAATTTTAAAAGGTCCTGCCCTTAAATGAAGATCTATAGGCAATAAATGGCTGCTGTTAGAATGAGAACCAATCTGCCCTAGGAATTACCTCCCCAAAAGCTTATCCAATCCCAAGCAAGTTCTCAGCCTTAGACATAGACATAATACATATGTGTGTGTATGAATATATATTACAAAAACAAAACTAACGGTGAATTATTTAAAGAAGAGGACAACAGTTTGAGGGGTAGCTCAGGCATAGTTGGAAGAGAGAGATGGAGAAGTGGAAAGGATATAAATATAGTATAAAAATTAGATGAAAAATAAATTTCTATATTGAAAAATATTTCCCAAATTTACACATTTAGTACTAAGTAGATGAAAAGAAATGAATGAACAAATAATATGTTAATTGTCTAGGGCCAAAGAACGATTTCTCACTCAAATTTCATGTAGAGTTATAGACCATACTATTTATTGTCTACTTAAGTAATCATTTATTAACTGAAAATGGCAGATTCTCTTTGTGTCAGATGAGAACTATACATTCTAAGACGTTTTTTTTTTAAAGTTGCCACTTGAATGATTCTTTACTATTTAGCTACACAAAGAAGTGAAGAAGGAAAAGATGGAGATGATGACAGTGTTCTTGCTGAGAGATGAAGTAGAGATATATTAATCATCCCAAGGAGAACTGGGAAGAACTGTTAAGGAGTAGTGAAGATACTTGTTTGATTGTTTGATTGTTTATCCTTTTGTGTTTTGTCTACATATACGTCTATGGACCATGTGTATGCCTGATAGCACCAGAAGTCAGAAAAAATGCATCAGGTGCATCAAGTCCCCTAGAACTCAAGTTACAGATGGTTGTGAGCTACCATGTAAGTACTGGGAATTAAACCCAAGTCCTCTGGAAGACTAGACAGTGCTCTTCATCACTGAGTCAACTCTTCAGTCCTGGTACATTTTTTATTAGTAATGGAAAGAAGAATAACAAATCTTTGTTTAAAATGATTTTTGCATAAGTAAATGTTAAAGTGTTCACCAATACATAGAGAAGATTATGACTAGAGTGGTGGCTGACAGGGTAGACTATAAGATTCATGTTTGAAATGATTGAGAGATACTGTTGACAATCTTCTTAAGAAGGACCATAGCAGAAAGATTGATAAATAATACACGTGGAGAATGGAATGGAGTTAAGAACAAAATCTTTTCCCCAACATGACTAAACATGCCTTAATTTTTCTCACTCTTTAATTAAAACAACATAAACTCAATTCCTGTTTTGATGACAGATGATACTTAAAATGGAAATAAAAAGGAAAAAATGAGCTCTCCAAATTTCACTGTGCAACATTTGCTGTAACAAGATTGGAGACCCCTATATATTTTGACCAATAGCTGAGCATCAAAGCACTCTCTGTATATGTATAAGAAAATTGTAATGGTGTCTTGATTTTTACTCAACTCTGTCTCATTTTTTTTGCACCAAACCATATTAAAAACATGAAACAAATAAATAGCAATGCTATAAAGCCTCTAATATGTCAAATGCATGGCAGATTATTTGATGTTCAGACATGAGAAGGCCTTACTTGATCAAAAAATTCCTGTTAATTATGATTAATAAAGGATAAAGTAATAAATGATCTCAGACAAAGCAAAAACAGCCATATTTAACTGAAAAGATTTTACATATGGTTGATGTGATAGAGCTGTCATGTTAACAACAACCCTCGGGGCCACTTTGAATATTCATTAATTTGCCCTACTTTGGATTTAACTTAGAATGCAATTGTCAGGGAACAAATGAGATTTTGTGAAAAGCTGATAAATGAAATCCAATGAATTGGCAAATTGGAATGTCTTGAAAGACAATAAATGCTGCAAGATTAAACACTGAATGAAGGATTTTTAGCTCAGATCTCTGTGGGGTAGACAAAAGCTTCCTGTTAAATCAGGTAGCTGCAGAGAATATTGCATTCAATATCCCATTAGAAAGCAACATCTGCCATGTAATGGTAAATTTAGAAATGGTTTGAATGCTGCTTAATCCTTTGACTTTTCCTTTTTACTATATGTTGAAAATACAAATATAAATAAAGGGATTGCTTTTTTAAGCTTTTTAAATTTACTAATCTCATTTCCAAGACAATATAATTCATATAAAATTTAAAAATAGTCAGTGTTCTCAAATACTAGAATATGATATTATCAATGAATAGAAAAGATAGATTAGCTCAAATGAAAGTATAGAGTAGTAAAACGTTTACTGATACAAAACATTTAACCAATTAGCCATGAATCAGAAATCTATTACCCCACCCCAACAAAAGCTGAGTGTTACTGACTGACAATAAGAGGATTGGGACAGAAAGAGCCGAAAGGCCTTAACTATTGACAGAATATGCTTTTTGGAGAATACAGAAGATAAAAGTATATATTGTAATATGTAGCATGAGAAATTAGGAACCACCACTCAAACCAGTGTGTGTAACTGGAGACAGCTCATTCATTTCCTGGCTACTCAGAATCGAATAATCACACAGACACTATAATAATTCCAACATTGTTTGGCCTATTAGCTCACACTTCTTATTGGTTAGCTTTTATAGCTAAAATAACCCATTGATATTATTCTGTGTGTCTCCAAAGGCTGTGGCTTTCCAGGTAAGTTTCTGGCGACCATATTCTTTGGCAGCTACTTGGCCTCTTTTACTGACTCTGCCTACTTTTTCCATTTCCTGTCTGGCTTTAATCTGCTAAACCATTGGCCAAAACAGGTTTAATCATCAATCAATAAAAGCAACACATATACAGAATATATTCAGAGGGATACCGAACATCATCTCCCATTTTGTGTCTAATTAAAAAGAAAGGTTTAAACTTAAACAAAGTGTAACAAAACAGATACCAAGAAAGAATTACACTTACAATATTTAGTCAATTGTGTCTGGAAAATTTCATGCCTAATTTATCTTTTATCGTAACTAAGGAAAACTATAACTATCTATCTTCAATTCAATAGAAGACCTGAGAAGGATGTACCTAAGTAAACAGGAAGTTCATTGATAATAACTTCTAAAACTCTAGAATTTATAGAGACATCTTGGCCAGTCACCTAAAGTTTTTTTGGAACACTGGGGCATCCATATTTATTCTACAGGCCCATAGTATCTGGCAGACTTTTCCAAGAAGCAAGAAATTTGAAAGGCTGTTTTGTCTATCTTGGCAGATTATCAGTAACTTTCTTCTGCATCCTGCAGAATGTCTGGCAGTTTCTTCTGTGAAACAATAACCCTGAAGTACCACTCTGCCTTTTGGAAAGTTCAACAATCATTTTTCCATGGGTTCTGCCTGTCCAGTTCATATAGAATACCACAAAACAATTCAGGCAAGAGCAGTTTCTTGGCCAAATGGCTAGCAAACTTAATAAGGAGCCTCTTTGATGCCCAAATTCCTCATGAAGCAATTGTTGATGCCAAAAAGCAGATGTGTCTCACTGTTGAAAAAATTCCAAGTTTTTAAAACAGTTTAAATGTCATGTTATGTAGGCCTTTGAAAGATTTGAAGAATACCTATACATTTGAAATATTATCTCTGTACATCTAGAAAATCTATCCCGACTACAATTTTGACTACTATTAATGAAACCATATTAATATACAAATTTTAACTATATCTTCTAATTATAAATGAGCTGTCTAAATATATTACCTTAAACAAAATAGAAATATATATAACAAAATTGACCATAAATTTCTATTGATAGATCAAGATCCAAACCAATGGATAGTATTCATCTCTATATCATATCTTCTTCTAAATGGAAAACAAACCTTTATAAACAATAGTTTTGGGAATATGAACATAGATTTTGAGACTACTTCCTGCTGATTGCTAGGTGAAGTATTCTTAGGGTTTACAGAGAGCTTTGGGGGGATTTTGCTCCATTAAACCACATTAGCCTGGAAGGAATCCACAGACTCTCATTTTCTGTGGAAAGAAAAGCAGACCCTCTTTTCCAAAGTAACATATCCTTAGACTCAGATTTTGAAGTTTTGATACCTTTAAAATATATATTTAGTCTTAGTTTATAGGCCCTAGAATCAAAGGTCTCTCTGCAGTCAAAAATTTCAAAGAAAACACAATACTATGCATAATTCAGAATCTATGTATTTTCCATCTTTATGTGGTTTATTTTTCTTACTCTTTTAATCTATGACTGTCTATACTCTTATATTATTTTCATTGTCTCTTTAAAGACTTTATTTTATTTTCTGAAACTTATTACATCTGTCTGTAACTGTATTCTTTTACCTTTCTATCCCAAGCCTAGGTACATTTTTTTTTAAAACACACTCTCATTTAGAGGTCTTTTATGTCTGAATCTGTCATATTGTGTGTATTGAATCCTTTTCTGACAAGGATAATTTTAAAATGGTAAGCAGTGTGGTCATTTCAGCCCTAGATGCTGGCTCCACCTCTCTTGGTCTTTCAATATGGTGAAGATATGTTCACCATCTCTCTGGGACACAACCACTGCCCCAGCTCCAGGGACACAGTGGGTCTATGTTGCCATTAAGCAAGTTGTAGCACTCTGCTCACAAAACCCATTTAAGTGTTCCATAGCCAGACCTCCTAAAAGAGCCACAGCTCTTCAGGCTGCCAGTATGAACCAGGAAGCTTGATCTTAAAGGGGTTATGCAACTTATTTGCTGCTTTCACTGAGTCAGAAAGATTTCTCTTAAAGTAGCCATGCCTCTGCTTGCCACCAGCAAATAGAGTCTATCTGAAAAATGCAGCTACCAAGGAGCTGTGCTTAACTCTGTTTTATTGTGTCTAGAATTCCTTTCCAAGCTCTCT
Source organism: Bramus lutescens (assembly GCA_001685075.1). NCBI lineage: Eukaryota > Metazoa > Chordata > Mammalia > Rodentia > Cricetidae > Bramus > Bramus lutescens. The sequence goes on from LOEQ01006120.1 coordinate 50,569, forward strand.
TGGTTTTTATGTGGATGTAGTTGCCCCATGTTGTGGCATCATTTGTAAACAGAGACTGCTCGTTCATTCCTGGCTGCCCAGACCCAAATAAATCACATAGAATCTATATTAATTACAACACTGCTTGACTTAGGCATATTTTTAGCTAGCTCTTACATCTTGAATTAACTCATTTCTATTAATCTGTGTATTGCCTAGAGGCTGTGGCTTACTGTTTAGAGTTCTGGGCATATTTCTCCTTCAGCAGCTACATGGTGTTTCCCTGACTGTGCCTAGTCTCTCTATATCTCTGTTCAGATTTCCTGCCTGGCTTTGCTCTTCTAAGCCATTGGCCAAAACAGCTGTATTCATGAACCAATAAAGGAACACATACACAGAAGGACTTCCCACATCAAATGAGTAGATCAATTATTTACCTTGGACCCACAAGACACCTGTTTATACATTCATTCTCAAAATCTCTTATCTTATATTGGCTTAATTACATTATAATCTTAAAGAAAATATCTTCATTTTCTTTTTGGTACATATATACATATTCTTAATTGATATAGTTTATCACTGACACATAGAGTTTATATTGCACTTGATATTTTTCTTCATTTTTTTCTTTTATATGTGTGTGTGTTTATACACACACACACACACACACACACACACACACACACACACACACATATATCTGGCAACCAGAAGAAGGCCTCTCATGGCCTGTGTCCTGGTTAGGGTTTCTATTGCTGATGTGAAATACTATGACCAAAAAGTAAGTTGGGGAGGAAAGGAATTACACTTCCGTATCACTGTCCATCATTTAAGGAAGTCAGGGCAGAAACTCAAGCATGGTAGGTACCTAGAGGCAGGAGCTGATGCAAAAGCCAAGGAAAGGTGCAACTTACCACTTTGTTTTTCATGGTTTGCTCAACCTGCTTTCTTATAGAACCCAGGACCAATAGCCCAGGAATGGCACCATCCATAATGGCCTTTTCCCATAACGAACTAATTTAAAAAATGACCTACAGGCTTGTCTAAACCTGGACCTTATGGAGGTATTTTCTCAGTTGAGGCACTCTTCTCACAGCTTACTTTATCTTGCGTCAAACTGACATAAAAACTATCTACTTGTAGCCCAGCAATTGAACTACAGACATTGTAAACTGATCATGGTAGGTGCTGGCAATTAAACTCAGATTTTCTACAAGAATAGTAAGTACTCTAAATGAAAAAGTCAATGCTCCAGACAGATAGTAATACTAGTAAATCCATGAATATTGTTGTACTTTCTTTGTATTATTTGTCATATAGCAATATATTTCATGAAATTACACTTGTTTATTTATTAATCAATAAATTAACACTATACTGCTTAAAGCTTGTGGATCCACAAAATAGTCCCCTTAATTTTTCAAATAAAAAGATGCAGGTCAGAGTTCATAAGCATTAGCAGCAATATTGAGGTGAATTTCCTCTGCAGAATTAATGTTATTTTACTAGTATTATTATCTTCTCTAATAATTTTGGGGGACAGCAAATAATCATAGCACAATATCATGAAGATCACCAAGGTGAGGCACAGAATCCCTTCCACTTTAAAGACTCAGTAGTTAGGTATTACCTTTCATTGTTAGTAAATTGAGTATTCAGAATCTTTTTTAAAAAATATACATTACTATCAAAGTACTATAGGAGAGGGCAGAAAACAGACTATGAAGAAAGCTGCACATATATAGTGTCTATAAGTATGCACACACATACACACAGATACATACTATATAAGTCTCATTTCACCTCATTTTGTCATGAACATACATAAATATTTAGAATACACATATGTACATTTATGTATATGTATATATATATATATTTATCATAATAAAATGAGTTTGAATGTAACATATAGATATAGTATCAACCTCCAAGTAAGAAACTGTATAAGTGTTTTGTGGGAATGATCATGCTGCATCTATCTATTTTATTGGACAAAAAAGTCTTCGGTCATTTTACTACACTATGGTACAGTATAATGAAAGTAGTTTTGCTGGAAGCCTTGCTCCAGACATGTTCAAGGACTTGGAATAAATGTGTAGAGTTGTTGCCAAGAAGGGATATGGCTACCTGTTGCTGTTCAAGCAAGTATCCCAGAATAGCTTGTCCTACTTCTATTTATACAGTTTCTATGGCTTGCATGAACAGTTTTACAACCAACTTTTACTTCCAATGTTTCTAAAATGGATTACAATAAATATCAATTTGTTCCTTGCCTCAACATTTTCCAGCTTTGTTTAGATTTTCTGTGTTTATTGACTCATCACAGTGAGAGTAAGATTAGATTTCTGACTGAGATTTTTTTATATCTCTAATGTCCATTCTCATTTTGCAAATAGTTACTCATATTATATTATATATCAGGCACTCTGGGATGTAATAGATTTTGATGTTGAACAAGACCAGATTTTTAAAAATGCTTTTATTGAAATTTGCAGGCTTTGGTTAGAGACACATTAAACACTCAGGGGTATATAGCCACTAAAAAGTATAGAAAGAAAAATTTGAGGCTCGGATCACTATATAGAACTACAAGAAGGTTTTGTTGGATTAGTTCAAAGCATCATTTGACTTAAGCACAGGCTAGGTACAAAGGCTAGTTGAGCAACACTTTATGATTAAGGAAGTGACAACTGAATTTATAGATAGTGGAGAATAAAGAAGAGAATACAGCTCCTGGGCATTATGCAAACCAGATGTGACCATTTTCATGTCTTTCTACAGCTTTCTGGAATAAGCAAAGATGATCACTAAATAATAAAAATGGGTAGATAACTTGTTAATTTAGGTTATAGCATGAGCAGTAACCTAGAAAGTATAAAGTCTATATAACATGAGAAAACACTGAGAACAGAATAAGCAAAAGCCCAATTAAGACATCAAAAAGTGCCTTAAGGTTACATTATTGGCATAAGTACCTTGGCAATAAGCCACAACTCTCCTGGTGCTGGAAATCTTGTCAAATATCAAACGTTAGTATAGTCATAGATTTTTGATGAAAACCTACAAGTGACACTTGACAAAATTAGGAAAATCTCTAACTACATTCAGAATATTTGTCCTTATACCCAGAGATAACTATGAATCTCATCTCTAATCAAGGAACTTCTCTTTGTAACACACATAAAACATTACAGAAAACCACACTGACCAAAATGCAGAATTGTGGAAGTCTTAATTGATACATCTACTACACACCCCTGATTATAAGACATGGGAATCATTGTAGAAGAGAGAGGGTAGACAAAAATATTATGAGATACGGAGGAACAGGGTTTGCTGTGAGTTTGTGTTTTCTAGAAAGGTCCAAAGTTGCACCATAAAGTCTCAATAACAGAGCTACCTCCAAACGCAGGACCTGTACAAGAATGACATTGGGAGGCATGCTAACTTGGAAGGTGGAAAACTTATGAAGACTCAGATTCAACAAAAAGCTATGACAACTAAGCACATCTGAGAGCAGTAGTAATAATCTTACACAGGGAAGAAAGAAGATAATTGGTCATCTAATATCAAGTCGTCAACCCTGAAACCATATACATACAAGTTCTGTTACATGCACTGAGCAGGTTGTATTTATGCATTTATGAATATATATGATATATATGTAATATATATATGTATGTATGAACGAATTCACATAAATATTATTTGTATATATTATATGTGTGTATACATTACATACATGTGTGTATACATGTGTATGTGTTTGCATAACAGCAATTAAATAAAAATGTGCCATGAATTTTAAATACAGAAAGCACACAGGGAGGTTTAAAGGGAGGAAAAAAATTATTAGAAAAATGATACAATTATATTATAATTTCAAAAATTAAAAACTAATTTAAAAAAATTAAAAAGTACTCAAAATCTTTTGAGAAATCATGAGCAGTGAAACTTGAATTGTCTATTGGATTTGGTCACAAGTAAGACTTCGGTGTGACAATAAGGAGGAACTCTGGTTACCGTGGGATATGGAATATGTAGCAGAGGAAAGAAAGAAGGAAATAGTCACAGAGAACAGTTCAAAAGCTTTGACTGGGAGGAATGACAAAGCTACAACCAGACTAGAATGCAGAAGAGGGAGAAAATGTGCTTTTAATTTGGAATGATGAGATTTTTCAGAAGTAGAAGTGACTTAAGTGGGCTTGAGAACTTATCAACTAGGGCAAGAGAGCTGAAAGAGGAAAGCAGACTGGAGAACTTCACTCCTGAATCAGGAAGATAACAAATCTCCATGAAAAGACATTGTTCTCTGGCTGGAAGTTATGGCCGCAGAGTTCTGAACCTTTTTATCCTCTGAATGGAAGCCATAAAGCTGTCCTTAATTCATCCCAGTCTAGCAGGGTATGGTGGTTCTTAGCTAATCCTAGGTCTTAGGAAGCTGAGACAGGAGGATTGACACAAAATTGAAGCCATCCTGAAATGAAGAGTTTATTCTCTGAGAAACAAAAGAAAACAAAACATAAGAATGTTCGATTAAACCCTAGAAAAAAAACTACTCTCTTATCTTCCTGTTCCCTCTCCATACAGTTGCCTGACATTGACAGCCAAGTTATGCGGTGTGCCTGTCACAGAGTTTAAATGCAGAGGCGTCCCATTTCAGAGTGGTTCCCAGGAGCTGCGGCTCATTTCTTCTTCTATTACGTGTCCTATAATCATTGTGATTCCAACTTATTTTCCTGGCATTTTTCTTTCAGTTTCCTTCAGTGAGCAACAGATTCATGCTTACTTTTCAGCAGACTGCATTAGGATATCTGCACTGACATGGTTAATATATACCGTGAGGGAAACGGGCATGCCTCATCTGTTTTATACCTCCCTCTGGAAACATCAAGTTGATACAAGTCAGGATCCATCTACAAAACCAGAAACTATCCTAAGGGTTCAAAGTAAAGGGAATATAGCCAAAGAAGTTGGTGAAATAGGCGAAAGAAAAACTACTTAGCTAAAGAGCAGACAGTGAGTCAACCTGTAGATTAAAGGTAGAAGGAAGGATTCTCCCATGGACTGGAGAAATCAAAGCAGGAGACAGAAGTCACTGGCAGGTGCTGTGGAATAATGTCTTTGTACACCGTAAAGATTTGTTACTCATATTGGTTTAATTAAACATTGATTACCAGTAGCCAGGCACGAAGCATAGAAAGGAAGACAAGTCTAGGAGAATTCTGGAAAAAACAAGCAAGAGGCACAGTCATTATCCAAAATCAGAGGATGCATGATGAGCTTGACTTACTGAGAAAAGGTACCAAGCCACATGATTAAATATAGATAAGAATTATGGGTTAAGTTGTAAGAGCTATTTAATAATAAGACTGGGTTAATAGGTCAATTAGCTTATAATTAGTATAAGCCTCTGTGTGTTTATTTGGGACTAAACAGCTATGGGACCAGGTGGGACAGAAACTTACATCAACAAATGGTGCCCAACATGGGGCTCAAACTCATGCTTCTACGATTAAGAGTCACATGCTCAGCTGACTGAGCTAGGTAACTGATACTGCATCCACAGAATCATGGTAGCATGGGCAAACACCCCTTTTCTCTCGTCTTCCTTCCTTTGGAGAACCTTCCAAATTTGCAGATGACTCATACCATACCACCAAAACAAGTATATAGATTGAGCCCTATGTGTCTGGTTTGAAATAAAATTAAAGAACAACAAGCAATTCATTTGATGCACAGTTGTGTTAGTGAATCTTCATTGAGAGAACATGTTCATAGCAGGGTAAGTTCTGTTTTCCATGACACATAGCTCCATGAGACAGGACCTTGTAGGTCTTTATGCTTAGTTGATGCATATCTCACATCCCCCAAAACAAGACACAAGTATTTTTTTATTATCTAAATCTTTTTTTTTACTTTAAGTATATTAAAACTAAATAATTTTGTATTGTTTTGCCCCTATCTTATCCTTAGTGCAGATATGAACAGGGTGACAAGATTGTATTTTTAAGTGAACTTTGGTTTAAAACACAAATCCTGGTATTTTTTAAATAACAAGCAAACAAAATATAAATATTAAAAATAGAAAGTGTTAGTTTGAAGTCAAATAAATCACTAAATAAATTATACCCGTAAATGACCCAGAACAAACATATTTTAGTTTCTACTTCACAGGAACTCCACGGAAACCAACAATCAGATGTTAATTTGGGAGAGATTCACCCATAATTTAAAGTATATTACTCAGTCTAGTAGTAACTTAGGAACAATTTTGTTTTTTCCTATGGAAGTCTAATGCTGCACACTGGTGTAAATGATTTAACAACTATCATTTGAGTCCAATTACTAAGTTCCATTTGCTATATGCTATTGAGACAGCTGGACCTGGTCTGTCTATATTAAACTATTTCCTTTTAACAAGCTTATGATTTATTATAGTGCCACTGATTTAATGAGTTCTAAGAAGTTTGCTTTTTTTTATTCCCCTAGGGAGATCACACCTCCCATTATAGCAGGTATGTACTACTTTGAAAGGTTTAATCATTGTGTATAGTGTTCAGGTTTGAGCCTGTTGATAACACAAAGTCGGGCCATCCCCAGACGTTATCATTATGAAGTTGCCAACAGTCATTAATTATTTTTCTCTCTGCAACAACATGCATCATGTTGGCATTGCTTTTTAAATCACATCTTCATTTAAAGAGTAATTGGTATAATTTGTGCATGCTACTTACATTGGTTCGAATCATCTTGTTGGAAAATATTTTGTATATCAGTGTTTTAGATGAGAGGAGATATAAATATTAATGTTTTAGAAGGAAGAAGAAAGGTAAACTTTTCTCTGGCTTAGTGATCTTTGTGTATCTGGTTGTAGACACTCCCCTTCTTAAAGGGCCTCTGTTTATCAAGGGGCATCCATTCAGAGTCCTCATTTATTTATTAGGTTGCTGAGCAATTGAGACAATTTAGTTCAAGACCATAAGAAATTGTGCGATTTCCTTTCAGAAGAGTATGGGAAGTTATGGAGGCATGATTAAGGGAAAAAACAACAAAGAGATACTGAAATCAAGAGCTGTAACTTAGCTGTAACACCCAGCATTAAGTAAATATTTTGAAAAAAACTTGATAAAATGGTAAAATGTAGACCACACTGGTTTCAAACTCAAAGAGCTTTGCCTGCCTCTGCCTCTGCCACCCGAGGAGACCCTGTCGTTTTTTTACCACCTGACTCCAAACACCTTCCTGCCACAGCTGAGACAAGGGTTCCTGTCAATATTCTGTGTTCTTTTTTTCTATGGGACTCTAAACTCAGGTCCCTACAACAACAAGCTAAGTGATTTATTGTTGGAGGATAATCTTTTTGTAAACTGTAAAGATGTGTCTCCAACTAAGTCACCTTCTTATTGGCTTAATAAAAAGCTGAACAGTGAATAACTAACTAGTCAGGAAACTGCCCTCTAGTCAGAAGGAGGAACTAAAAAGAAGAATTTAGGTTCAGGGAACTCTGAGCTAGTTGGAAGTGTAATACTGAGGAGATGTAAAGAGCCACGTGGGTAATTTTAAGCTACAATGCTAAAATAAAGGTCTAGCTTTCTGAATTAATAAGAGGTCTCTATGTCGTTATTTGTGAACTCGAAGTCCCAAAACAAGTAAAACTACCCTTTAGTGACTGAAACATCTCTCATTTTACTGACATATATTTTTATACAAAGATATGAACAAAACATTTCAAAGTATATATTCAACATAAATCCTTTTAAATGTCAAAAGTATAGATATTTTTATACATGTATACATGTATATTATAGTAAAAATAAATGAGTACTTATAATTTGACTCATACTTTTTCTCTTTATATATATATATATATATATATATAGCTCAACAGAGCAATATTTCATTTTAGCTGAGCAGCAAAGAATCTAAGACTACTTAACATATAATACTGAAATAATTATTGGTCTGTGTTTGTCAAATCAGTCACTTTAAGTACTTGTATCAGAAAGCATTACCTCAATCAATAGAAATGATTTTGCTCCCATTCCCTCCACATAAGCCCCCGTGCCCATCCACTCCTCAGAGAGGGGGAGCCACATTGCTTTGGGGAGGCCCAAGGCCCTTACTACTATATGTAGGCTGAGCAGGGTATCCATCCAAAGAGAATAGGTTCCCCAAAAGCCAGTACAAGCAGCAGGGGTAAATTCTGGGAGATGGCTGAAAGACAGAGATGAGAGCAAGGAAAGAGATATCTTGATTGAGGAAGCCATTGTGGAGTTAGCAAGAAACCTGGCTCTAGAAAAATTCCCAGGAACCCACAGGGATGTCCAGCTAAGACAATAGCAACAGATGAGAGGGTGACCGAACTGGCCTGCCCTGTAGTCAGACTGATGAATATCTTAAATATAACCATAGAACATCGAGCACCTGATGGAGACAGAGGCAGAGACTTGCATAGGAGCAGTGGACTGAGCTCCCAAAGTACAGTTGAAGAGTTGGGAGGAATGAGAATATATTATCAATTCTTATTGATTATTTATGATTGTGACTAATTAAAACAATTTTGTCACAACACTAAATACACATCAAATGTACAGAATAACTTGAAGAGTTGATGTCAATTATGTATTTTTAATGCCACTTTTAAATTTTTTAGCATTCTGGCCGTTTTACTTAAGGTCCGTTTAAATATAGGACAGAAATTATCCCACCTCTAAGCTCGGAAATGATCAGAAACATAAATATTTGAACTTACATATCTCATCCTGCATCTCCTTTCATATTTGACTCGAGCACTATGATAGGAAACAGGCAGATGAAATTCAGAGATTTTAATGTTCCAAATACAAGCATAAGACTTAATTTCAAGAGCCAGTTCTGTTTCAAGCTTATTTCTGGCATAGGGTTTGGAATGATATTACATTTCCTCATTTTCTCCTCTATTTACTGTATTAAACCTTCCAAAATTCTAGGTATTTTTATAGAAGGCTAACAAACTAAACTTTTCTTTAAAATATGTACATGAATTTTACATTTAATGTTTCTTCTTAATGATGTAGAAATTATAATAATGCAAAGAACATAATTAAATTTTGAAATACTTTTAAGTTAATTGTTTCTTTAAAATATATGCCTAAAATTTGCTATGAACTATTATTCTAAGTTTGTATTTCACAACTAGTGATTTTGACTGTTTTAATAATTGAGCCAGGTATCTATCTGTTCTTTAGATAAAAATCCCACATCATTCCAAAGAATCACAGGTATATGGACAGAAGGACTGTTTGAATTCATGGGTGGATATATATCTTATGCTCTCTAAATTTAATGTGGACTGATTTGATGTCCTCCGCTAGACCATGTTTTCCACATTTATATTCTTAAATAATCAAAGTTCAATAACAGAGATCTAAATAGAGTAAGAAAGAGCTGGAGATAAAGACATGATTGAGCATTTAAGAGCAGTGCTGCTCTGGCAGAGGACCTGAGCTCAGTACCAGAGCTACATTGGTTATCTTGTAGCTACCTTAACTCCAGAAACAGAGAAATGTGATACTTCTGTCCTCTGAAAGCACAGCAATCACACTCAAACACACACACAAAATTAAAAATTTAATAAAGACATTTTAATAAAACTGAAATAACTAAAGTGAAGTTAAACAAACAAATTAAAAAACTAGACAAATACAGAGCTTTGGTTGGACTCCTCAATAGGCCTTTGTCAGCTTAAGAGCACCATGAATGAACAATATCCAACAACTGAAGGGTAAACAGTTTTTCAGGCACTCTTGGTGCATATTCTAAGATACATGAGATCCCATGATATAAAGTAAGCCAGACATCTAAAATAATTGAATTCATAATACTCTCTTCTCTAGCCACAATAAAGTCAAGCCAGACTCCAATAGGTGAAATAAGTATATCAGGAGACTCTTAAAAACATGGCACTACATAGTACATAGCACACTTTTTATGAGACATACATTAAAAGCAAAGTCTCAAGTGAAAATAAAAATTCACAAAGGAAATCTTCAAGTCTAAGCTAAAGCAAGTAATGGGTAGAATAATAGACAAGCTCACAGTTAAAAATGAAAAGATAAGATTCCGATACAGTAGTATGGATATGTCAGAGCATGAAATATTTACATGAAAAAGGAAAGTTAACACTACAAAGATCCCTTGAGAACAACCCAGCATAGAAAAACAAAATGAATCAATGAATGGAAGGAAATAAATTGTAATTAAAAACCAAAAAGAGAAGAGAAATACAAGGCAATCGATTAAATAGATTTAAAAAACAAATAAAACCAGAATTGGATTGACTTACAGCAATACTAACTAAGAGAAAGAATATACAGCTTCCATTACTGAGAATGAAGCAGATCACACTAGATCACACAGATATTGACAAAACTGGCAACTAAAGGACAATTAATCAAATAATTATTTTTGGAAAACTGAAGTCCAAGAGGTAATTTTCTTCAAAGTATTTATCTCAACAACTGAACAATTTATTTTCTTAGTATATTTTTATCTATGTTCAATTGCTTTAATAATTAACTTGAGTTTATTTATTTAATCTGATCCAACAAGGTCTTTGCGAGTTAATTAGTTAATTATGAAATCAGTTATTCAGTTCATTATGAAAGGATTGTTAAAGTTGTGTCGCAAACTTAGACTCATGTTCTTGAGCACTGAGCAGTGCTAGAGGTACAGAATAAGCGCTGGCAAATTCTTAACGACGTTCACGAGCTCCTCTGCTGCTGCCACTGCTGAAATACACGGAATGCTTAGGTTGTATCACACAGGGAACTATTTCCTACTTACTTAGTTGTTTATTTTAAATGTCATCCTTTGATTTTTATAACTCAGCAAATTTTTGAACCACAATAATAGCTGTCTTTGAAACCAAACTCACCTAGTGTTTGGCTAACATTATACTTCATAGGTACTTAGTAAGTTCTATAATGTTTTTGCATTATGTCATCAGCATTACTTCCATTTTCAAATGTGAAAAATTGGGGGTTTCAAAATTGAACAAATTAAAAATGTTTGTTCAGCTAAAATTGCAGGGTCACCTGCTAATCCATAGGTTTTCCACCCCAGTTAAAGTTTATAACAACCAGACTACATATAGGTCAAGGTAAAACTCAATATGGTTTTCTGGTTGTTTTGCTGTTTTCAGTGTATTTTGACTCAGGATCATTATTGGCAGGCTCAGCTCACCATTTTTCTATTTCAGCACTTCTACTAGATCCGTGGGCTGTAAGGGCCCACAGACATGATCCTGTTCCACCTTGACTGGAGGTCAGAGAGTTTGAGCTTATTTTTGCTCTTTCAAAGTTTCTGACAACAGATATGGCTACAAACAAGAGATTCAGACATAGGGTGTGGTTAATACGTATTTTTGGATATGGAGGTGAATCCATTCCACCTGGACTAAAGATCAGAGAATTCAAGTCTATTCCCTACATCATGTTAATGAAGTCTGTTGCCTCCACCTCCGCTTTTGAAATAAAGTATATACACATGTGGAAAATGAAGGATTCAGGGTTCAGTATTCATTGAATGTCCGTCCCGATGCTGTTCTGTGATTCTGTCTCCTATTTCCCTCATATCTCTGTACATTTGCTTACTAATTCTAATCCTCTTGCTCATTTTCTGGAACATATGAATCCTGTTGAGGCTGGTCTTTGACGATGGGCTAGCAGCTAAGAAATGCCATACTCCTGTCTAGTCGTGTCTCCGGACAAATGCTTTATTTCAGAATGTCTTCCATTTTATCTGTACAATAAAATGCACCTTGTTTCTTAGACTTACTCTAAAAGTTAGGGATAAAACTGTAAATGTTATGCTTGCCATATAGAAAATGTTATGCAAATAGTAGATGCTAAGTTTAATTTCTAAAATATGTAGACAACACTTGCCTGCCACTTTAAGATGTATCTCTTATTAAAGCCATTTGTGAATTAATGTATCAACTATCTATTATATCAACTAGATATCAGGGGTGCCATATCTTCTAAAAGACAGACATATAGGTGCAATTCAAATAACTGCAATTATGTCCCTTTATTTTGCTACCAAATAAAACTTACGTTGTTCTTTTCTCTATTTGATAACTTGCATTTATTCAATACATATTACAAGTAGTCAATAATCAGAAAATAACAACCCATTAAAGGGCAAAAGCTACATATTTAACTACCTTTAATCTAAGAGAAAGGGGAGAGGAGAACACTTAAAGGCAACATGGGTTTTGTGACTCAGGCCCATAGCCAAATATGGAGAAGATAGAGAAAGGAGGTTTATATGTGCAAAGTCAGCCTTGGCTACAGAGTGAGCCAATACTAACCCATGTAAGTTAATGCAACCATGTCTCAAAATAAGAAGTAACACGGGAGCTGATGATACAGCTTAGTGGAAGAGTATTTGTCTACAAGGCTCAAGGGTATAAAGTTTTAGGTTCAATCTTCAGTACCATAAAGCATAAAAGTTAAGCAAAATAAATAGACATAAATATATGAAACACATATTATAATGCAAATTAAATGTAGATAAGTAGAACTAAATGTATTCTAAAGTAAAAAAAAAATAGAAGAGGACAAAATCCCAAAGAGAGTAGTAAGTAATTTTTCACAAGTGTGGCAATTGAAAATGACTTAAGAAACATGTTTAGGTTATCCTTATAATTTTGCTTATTATTTCTCTTGTTTAGTATATTTTTATTATAGCTCGCTGTTTGTATCAAGTGATCTGTTTACAAAAATGGCTAAAATAATTTTAGTTTTGCTTCTGGTTTAGTGAATAGACCTAAATTTGTCCTCCTGACTTATATAATCAAGAAACAGAGAATATCTCTTACATTATTATTTTGAGTTTGGAAAATGTTTCAATTTGGAAAGTAAGTAATAAAATTCTGCGACATGTAAGGAAACATACCCAAAGTGGTAGGCTCTTGATTTTCTTGGCTTTTTACCTGAAATAAACTTTTGGATAGTGATCCTGGAGTGAGATTACCAAAGCAAACATAATGGTATGATTATTTGAAGACACATGACTTCTTTGTGTCAGAGGATGCTGAACCCATAGAGAAAAGCCAAAGTGGAGAACAATAAGGGACCTTTCCAGAAAAATGCATGGGGGTGTCTTACTCTCTTTGGCTGAACACTATGTCACATATAGAAAGGACACAGAAACATGTGAATATATGTGCAGTCATGTCAGTGAAGTGTATACTGAGACAACCCACAGTTAGATCTCAGAAAAAGGAGAGTTCATTTGAAAAGTCATTAGAGATTCCATATAGTGCTAATGTGGGTACAATTAGGTTAGAGGCTGGTCAGGATCAGCACTAGGGACATTTACAAACAAGTCTAAAAAATTCACATAATGTGCGTGTAACTCACCTATTTACCTCAACAAAACCAATTTGACATTTTAAAACAATGTCACAGGCCATTCAACTTTGAAGAACATGAAGTTGGCACACCTAATATGAATGCTAATTAAGATAGATGATGTTCAATAGGATAGAAAAAGACAGAAATGGGCTTTGAGGGGAACTCTATGTGTAAAGAACTTTCTGTGTAACCAAGTGGGCGTGAGTTGGACACCCAGTACACCTGAAAAAGACCATGTGTGAGAGAACAGACCACGTGTGGGAGAACATACCTATAATCTTGACCTGACAGAAACAAGACAATCTTAGGGATTCACAAAGTAATTTAACCAATTGATGAACTCTAGGTTCAGTGACAGAACAGAGACCATGACGTTATGTGGAGGGATATAGAGGAAAACATCCAACACACCCTACATACAGAGGAGAACATGTGACACACCCCACATACAGAGGAGAACATGTGACACACCCCACATACAGAGAAGAACATGTGACACACCCCATATACAGAAGAGAACATGTGACACACCCCACATACAGAGGAGAACATGTGACACACCCCACATACAGAAGAGAACATGTGACACACCCCACATACAGAGTAGAACATGGGACACACCCCACATACAGAGGAGAACATTCGACACACCCCACATACAGAGAACATTCGACACACCCCACATACAGAGGAGAACATTCGACACACCCCACAGGAACTGTGGCAGCTGTAAATGGTATTAGAAATGTGTTTGCCTACTTAAAGAGAAATATTAAATAATTAGTCAAGATAATGACTATCCAATGCAATCATGATACAGCTACCTAAGGAATATATCCCTAATGTACTGCTGGATAAAAAACCTTCAGGATAATATGCAAAATGGCAGAAGAAAATATTAAGCCACTTGAAGACACACAAGAAAGAACTTTTGAGTCGTTGATAAACAGATGTGGCAATTCAGTTTTAAAAGGAGAGAAAAAAGTATTCAAGACTCTGCTCTCACAGACTCAAAAAGTTTCAGTCCAACTCAAGCAAAAAATAGCAATTACTGCTGACTTCATTCTTAGAAATAAGCTAGAAGAAAATGACACTGCAGAATTTAATATAGAACAAACTTACCCACATATTGAGTTTGGAAGATATAAATTTTTCCACAAGTTCTGAGAAATAATAAGATAAGGTTCCTTATGAGGAAGGACAATTATGTGAGACGGAAAGAAAGCAAACTTCATAGGAGAATGTGAACTGTTAAATCTATGAGAGACCACAAACCATTTGGTTTATTTATTATTGTCTTTAACACATAATTGCAACACTTATAGAAAATATTGTATTACAAAAGTTTTAGCATGTAAAGAAAGGAACTGCATGGCAAGAAGACTAGGAAGAACTGGAAACAATTAGAAATAAAAAGCTGTGATGCATGTGCAAGAGAGTAACATCTTACTTCATGGTAGACTGTGATATTCAGAAACTCACATTAAACTAGAGAAACCATATGAAAAAGTTGACCATAGTAGACACATAGGGAAAGTGTAGAAGAAAACAAAGAGTAGATAAGAAAGCAAATACAAGTAAGATCATAGCTCCAACATGGCGGCAACATAAGGTCATTGACAAATTCATGGACTGAGAGCTCCCAAAAGCAGAGCAGCAAATTTTATCTTAGAAATGATAATTTCATTACGAAGAAAGTCGAGTTACTCTACTGCAAGCAAAAAGCATCCAATAATACTTGAGGGGTAACAAGAAATGGAAAGTCTCCAGAATGATAAGGGTTAGGGACATAATGGTTCTAAATAAATATGCACCAAATGTTCAGACTTGAAATGCATGGAACAATAACTGGTGGACTGCATGAAGAACTGAATAGCCAATAACTCTAAGTACAGACTTCAACATTTTTCTCTCACTATCCGAGAGAAAACTATTTACTGGTATGTAAAAAAATTCAAATAACATTACCAATACAGCTCTACTTGAATAGACATTCAGTAAAATGTCTCCTCAACACTAGCAGAAGGTAAATCACTAGCAGGAAGATGGGATATTTCTTGAGGACCATCAAGCAATAATGTTGGCTTTATACATAATGCAGACTAATTCCAAAGATATTACTAAGAAATGATCTTTGAAAGAAAACTGAATTTCTAATAAATAAGTAAAGAAATATTGCAACATAAAACTCTTAGAATCAACAAAAATGAAAATGTAACATTAAATGTGGACAGGAGCCAAAACAGAGTTTAGAAGATAATTAACAACAATTAGTAAATTTATTAAAACAGAAAATGTACAAAATGACATTTTAAGAGGACAAACTTATTTTCCATTTGCC
The DNA here is from genome assembly GCA_001685075.1 of Bramus lutescens. Classification (NCBI taxonomy): domain Eukaryota; kingdom Metazoa; phylum Chordata; class Mammalia; order Rodentia; family Cricetidae; genus Bramus; species Bramus lutescens. The sequence continues at coordinate 66,298 of LOEQ01006120.1, forward strand.
ACCACATAATATTGATTAATGTTTCACAGATATATTTGAAAAGCTATGAGTTTACTAAAACTTCAATTTAGCTCCTAGGAAAATAGCTCAACTGGGCAAATATCAAGACTGCTCTTTAACAAAAGGTTAGCATCACTTGAATTTCATTTTATTTTTTCTTTGTTAAAATAAGGTCTAAAATAATTCATGTTGACTTTGAAATTGCAGCAATCTCTTGCCTACCTTCTAAGTACTGACATCAGAGTGATGTCATTATATATCTTCATTTCAAATTTCAACCACAAACAGAAATTTCTATTAGAACAATGCTAAAGATAAGTAAATTCTAGCAATTAAAAACTCCAATCCTATGAGGGTTACCTCCTTTTCAGTTTGCTAATGAAGTCCCACAGATCCCAAAATATTATTGTCAATGCTCTTGGTTACTCCTCAGTGTTTGAACAGAAAAATTCTACTGATGAAGACGTCTCATTATTGAGTCATAAAACATGAAAAATATCTAGCTGCCACTCAACTGGAATCTTCATGCCTAGCTAGCTTTAGTAGATATGAAAAGTACTCTAAAAGCTACCAAATGATCAAAGGAATCATCCATCTCACCCAGCTTTGAGCTTTGCAGACTACAATAAGCACTAACCTGACAAGATATGTTTACTGCTACAAGAGTGCTACAGATGCTACCAACAAATTTTATGATTGGATTTAAGGTCTTATACATGAAATGGAACCCATAACTGTCATCATCAATGAAAACAAGAATCTTTTGTCATAGGCACAGAGGAGAACCCGTTATTATTGTTTTGCTAACTAGACTTAATACAAAAGTAATAACTTATTGTTATTCGCATATATCAGTGAATCCCTCAGTGCTTATTAGATGAGCTTTATCTTACAGTAGATGGTGATTAACAGGGAGTCACACAACTGGTCAATTTGCAAGAAAAAGAGATTGTAGAGTGCTTAGCCCTAAATATGACGTACAAGTTAAACCCCTACTCCTAAGGAGGAAGATGCATGGAAAGATTCTAAGCCAGAGGTGATAGATGACTACAAGTAGCCAAGTGTTTGGGAAACACAAGAGGGCTGTGCACCTATGAACTTACAGTGGTTATGATTCCCTGTATAACATTCAGACAAGCTCAAGCTAGACAGAATCCCAACAGGGACAAGGGGAGGTATAAAGGAAATCCCACCGCTAGCTGAGGAGCCAGTGACATTTTTGCAGCTGGGAGAGGGAGAGTAAGTTTGCCTTAAATGTGTGAACTCTGGTATCTCTACTATACTGCAGGACAAATCCCTGCTCTTAAAAGTGGCTGAGCAACAGAAACAAGACGGCAGGGGTTTCAAAAACCAGAGGGGTTAGGGAAGATCGGAATGTGAGAGTGCACCCGGGAGAAACTGAAGTGTGACCAAGAAAAAAGTTCACAGTATGAAATCCTCAAAATATTTATAAAATATTTTCTTTAAGAAAACAAATTCTGGGGGCCTGGAGAGGTGGCTCATCGGTTAAGAGCATTGCCTGCTCTTCCAAAGGCAGATACGAAGTGATGGGAAATGAATGGGATCAGTATGCATGATATGAAAGACANGCAGACACACAGACAGAATATTGTATACATAATAAATAAATATTTTTTTAAAAAGATAACAAATTCTGTTTTCAGAAATCAGTAAAGGTTTTATTATGATGATTAGTTATGAGATAAATGAAGACATGGTTTACATATACATAAGTAGAATCAAATAGGATTTTTTTTAAAACATGCAACTTGTCAGAGTCATTATGTGATGTGTAAATGAATAGAAATCCTACCATACATTGATATTCAATCATGAAAACTGATATAATTACTTTTGCTGGAATAAAATGTATACATATTGCCTAACTAAATATTATGGTGCACCTTTATCATATTAAATGCCACAAGAAAATGATCTATAAGACACATTTAATTATGAATACTTGATTAATATGAATAAATTCAATTTTTGAAAGCACAAAATATAACCTTCAAAATTATATCTGCTACAATATTATAAAAATGGACTATGTGATTAAACAAAAATTAACAAATGAGCAAATCATGAAAAGTCAGACAACTTGATTGATCTCTCAGTCCATAATCTATGAAACTTGCAAAATTAATTAAAGAATATGCCTTGACTAGATTTCTAAGCATGTGTGTTTGTGTGTGGGGTACATTTTCATTGTTTTAATTAGGAAAACAGAATATTCGCTAATGTTATTCCTTTGTAATAATACTTTGGCACCTCAAGAGATAGTCTTTCTGGAAATAACTTAAATGAAAATGTTTCCTAATACATCTGATCCAATATCATGTGTTTCCTTGGCTATGGCTCTATATTCAGAGAGGAACTAAAACCCAGTATAAGACTAAAGGAAGGGTGAATCACTTTTGTGCAAGACAGAATTTCAAAAACTCTTCAGGCTAGACAGAAATCAATACTTATTTACTTCTTTGGGAACACACAATTTCTCAGCCTCAGCGAGTACTAATTGCTTATTACAGAAGTGCACAGTGTCCAAATGAAACACCCCGAGTTTGTGCAGGGAGCGCAAAAGTCTCACGTCTCACAGAAATGGTTTAGTTTAGTCATTGACCCTTAGTGAAAACTTTTGATGTCATTCTTTTTATTGCTTCAGAAGACAGAGAACACTTAGTTCATCTCCCATTTCTTCTTAGAAGTGCGGAATATGGTGTTCTCATAATGCACAGGTGCTTAGGCACGGCGTTCTCTTCACCAGGTTGAACTGGACTTAGTATTTTATCTTATGAAAACATTAGAAAAGAAAATGTCTTTCATTGAAGCTGTGAGGTAGTGCTCATGCAAGACTCTTCATTCTCTATAATTATGTAATTATTTATCAGGTTACTTATAACTTTCAAAAACAGAAAAATACAAAAAGGAAAATCCTACATTTGTGGAGGTCTCTCTTCTACTCAAAATTCATTGAGTGCATTTGGAAATCTTTCTTTACTAAGGGTGTGGGAGAATTGTCTGTATTCTGTCACTCATGTTTTAAATAAACGCTGATTNGTCTCTCTTCTACTCAAAATTCATTGAGTGCATTTGGAAATCTTTCTTTACTAAGGGTGTGGGAGAATTGTCTGTATTCTGTCACTCATGTTTTAAATAAACGCTGATTGGCCAGGCAGGAAGTATAGGCAGGTCAACCAGACAGGAAGTACAGGTGGGGCTATGAGAACAGGAGAATGCTAGGAATGAGGAAGCCCATTCCTCCCAGTCCAGACCAGACCATCAAAGAGGCAACATGTGACCTGCCCTGCTGATAAAAGTACCAAGCTACATGGCTAACATAGGTAAGAATAATGGGTTAATATAAACTACAAGAGCTAATAAGAAGACTGAGCTAATGGACCAATTAGTTTTATGACCTATGGAGATCTCTGCGTGATTTTCTTTGGGGCTTGCCGGCTGAGGGGTATTGGGCAGGCAGAAACCTCAACAAGCAGGCCCCTTCATGTTACATACTAAGGGTAAGGAAAACTTATATACTATCACAGGACAATAATCCAATCATTTGTTGAGCAATATTTATAGACTACTAACTCTATTGCAAGTACAGGAGACATAGCAGTAAACATGATCCAAATTCTTCTGATTTTGAGATTACATTCTAGTGACAATATATAGGCAATCAGATCAGATACATTTATATGTATATATGTCCATATATAATGCAAACAGATAGATAGATAGACAAATAGACAGACAGACAGATAGATAGATGGATGAAATGAACTGTGGAAGGAACAGCACATAGAAAGGGGGAAATGGCATTTGTCCTAAACATTTAACACTGAAAACACAAAACTTTGGTGTAAAAATCTAGAACTGATGTACATAGTACATACACACACACACACACACACACACACACACACAACGAAATCAAGAAGGTTTGAGAAAGAAAGGAAGTAGAAACCAAGGAAATTCTACATGTGGAAGATGTCTGGTCTGGGAAAATACTTTTGAGGAAGAATGAGCTTCTAATTTTTAGCTTAAAGTAAGTAACACTTGATGTTGGAGATGATGTAGAATAAGAGGAACATGGGTGAGAGTGAAAACACATACAATCACTATGGAAAATATGAATGCTTTTCTTCAGAAAAAAATGGGAATGATCTACCTCAAGATCCAGCTATACAAATTTTGGGCATATACCCAAAGAACTCTCCATCCTACCCCAAGGATACTTGCTCAACAATGTTCATTCCTGCTCTATTTCTAATAGCCAGAAATTAAAAACAATCTAGATGTTCATCATTAGAAGACTAGATAAAGAATTGTGTACATTTACACAATGGAGTATTACTCAACTGTTAAAAATGACATCATGAAATTTGCAGGCAAATGAATGGCAAGAAGGTAAGGCATTTAAAAGGTGGTATGGAAATCTAGTATAGTAAAACTGCCTAAAACACATGACGGTGATCATATTGAAGTCTCCAAATAACGAGGGAAAGAGTCCCAACTGGCCATCTCCTATCACCAAATGAAGCTTATAATATGGGAACTGGGTTAAATCCAGTTGGGTTGTTGGCCAAAATTCCCAAACAATCCAGGTTGTTGCAAAGACAGTAAGTAGGTTTCTCTAAACAAACTGACAGTAAGGTCACATGGCTGAACACAACAGCCATATAACTCATTGAACATGGAAAGGCCAAGCTGGTGCCTAGATAGAACCTTCACCCCATGTTCTTTTGCCTTTGTTATGCGAAGGTACTCTGCATTTTATCAAAAGTGAAATGTCAGTAGCAAGCCTGCCATAAAACCTCTACAGTCTGTCCTACCTGCAGAATATACCGAAAGTAATGGCACAAATTCTGTTGGAGTAACCAACCAATGTCTGCTTTGACTTAAGGTTCAGTCCATCAGATGAAACCCATACCTACATCACTTGAGTGTCCACAAATCAGATACTAGATAACCTGGAGACCTAGGGTAATACCAAATATCACTGCTCTTAACTTCTAATGTTATTATGCTAAACTCATAGGTCAGTCCCTTATGCATCCATTATCAGAGAAGCTTCATCCTGCAGCAGATAGAAACAAATACCTAGAACCACAACCAGATATTTTGCAGAGAGACCTTGGAATACACAGCTCTACATGGGATTTCTTTATCAAATTCCTCCCCTTATGGTTTAGGTAATCATGAAGAAGAGGAGGAAAAAAGAATATAAGAGGTAGAGTTGTGGAGGACACCAGAAGTACCAGGACCTTTGAATCAAGTGAGAAAAGCTCATATGAACACACAGACTGAAGCAGCAAGTACAGGACCTACTCAGTTTAGTATTTACATGGGATTCCTGAGTGTGAGAGTGAATGGGTCTCTGATTCTGTGCCTGTTCTTGAAGTCCTTTTCCTTCTATTGGTTTGCCTTGTGAAACTTTGGTAAGGTGTTTTTGGTTTTATCTTATTATATGTTATTTTGGTATTTTAGTTATCCCTTAGAAGCCTTTGATTTTCTAATGAGAGACAGGAAGTAATATATCTGGATGGAAGGGGAGATGGGGAGGAACTGGGAGCAGTAGAGGGTAGGGAACTGTAATCAGGATTTAATTCAATTTTAATACTAAGAAATATTATTAAATGAGAACCTGTAACCTACATTTTCTGTTCTTAGAACCTCATCACTTAACATTACCCTAGCGTAATCTTCTTTCTAAATTTTAGACAGGGACACAGAAGGATGGGACTGAAAAATCTTCTCCAGTGCAGATTTGGGTCAGAGCTTATGCTGCCATTCTTCTAATGTCTCCTTGTTTACAAACATTGGCACATACTTGCACGATTAGAGACAAAAGTTTTTAGGGGCATCCTCATATCTGTAGGAGATAGTCAGTCATTACATAGTATGTAGCAAAGAATCAAAGTTTTGAGAAAACAAAGCCAAGCCTGCATTTCTCTGAATGAACTTCCAAGGCAATATACTCTGTGAGAAAGATTTATCCTGTAGCATGCTGCATCCAGTTGTAGTGACAGTCCTGGGATGTACTTCTGGAAACTCCCAGAGAAGAGCAGGAGGAGCTTTTAAGTTTTTAATCTAGTTCACAAGGAGAGAGATTAAATAAGACTCATTTAGTCTTCTCACAGAGCATGGGCAGTGGTGTGATTTTCCCTCATTTTGTAGCTGCACTGTCTCAACGCTGAGATGTGACATTTCGAGGCACTCTCTATTGTTCCTTTGGATATAGTAGTCATAAATGACCTGTTATTTCTACTTTCCTGCGTGTTTACTAAGGAAAAGGGACAACTCTATTACAGTAAAGGATTAAAAGGGCCTGCTATGTATATTATCAAAATCAAGGGTTAAGTATTTAACATGCTTTTCTACACATATAACTCATGTACAACTTTGACCTAGCTGGCTTAAAATACCGACAACTGGCTATGATTGGTCAAATGTTAGTATGGACACATATATTGCATAGGGAATATAACCCCATCTTTTTTAACTTGAGAAATCAAGGAACTTACACTGAAAAAATTTTCTCTGTATCAGACTGTAAATTTCTGACATTGTTCTCCAGACTGGGAAACAAAGTAGTTGCCTTCCATATTCAACTCGGCAATTTTACTCTGCAACTTTGAAATGCTGTTAAACACCTCAGGATTTCCCACACTGATTTCAGCATTCTCAGATGTTTTATTCTTTGCCATTCAACATTAGCATAGCTGTGGTGATAGGGGAGAGCAGGCCTGCTTTTAGTCCCGCCTGGCCCCCGCATGGCTAGCTTTACCACCGAAATAACAACATACAAATTGCATTCATTTAAGCATTGCCTGGCTCATTATATCTAGCCTCTTCTTGGCTAACTCTNTCTTTATTAACCAATGAAAGTAACACAAAGACAGATGACCCTCCTACATCACATAGCAGGCAATTGCAGTGGCTCAGAGGCAGCTTACAAGGTACCTGCTTAGACCCACTACTCCACTGGCTTTTCTGATCATTGGCTTATTGAAGAGAGAACAAGTCTGTTTTCTCTTTTGTCAGTGGAAAGAACTACCAGCTGGTGGCATTCTTTGTCTTCACTATTTGAAGAAAACTTTAGATACATGTTTATATGCCCCCTTCCTATCATATATATTTTTTTGTTTACCATAAAGAGAAACTTGAATATTGGAATAGGTGCTTGCTTTCTTATTCTTTGTATATAGTCTTACTCTCATTTTTTGTGTGTGCCTATTTGTATTTTATCATTGTTTCTGTTTTTCTGACATAGAAATATAAAGAATGATTTTTCCTTTCAAATATCTAGAAAAATATTCTTAATGCCTTCTTGGCTTATTAATTCATTAAAGTATTACTTTCTCTTTGTGAGAAACTGTGACTTATTGATGGCTACCCAATATAAATTCTGGGAATTTTGTGTTCTGCTCTGAGTCTGAGTATAAAAAGAAGACATTTATTTCCTTTTCAGGGCAGATTAAAATGTCTTTCTGGAATTCAAGATGAAAATACATTAAGTAGCTGAGAACAGCAGAATTAGTCATTTTTTTCAGTTGCTCCAAGATATGTAATGCTTTTGATATACGTGCAAGGAATTTTATGGGGAGAGCAGGTGCAGTATAGAAAAATGGCCTATTCTACATTTTTTACAATAATTTTGGGATGTTCTACTATGTCTTATGCTTTGCAAAAATCTATGAACCACATTACCAAGTTTTTTTTTTAAAAATATGATGGATGGAAAACCTAAAACATAGGAAGACAAAAATAATTTCCATCTCATTACTGAAGTTTGGACATATCATCTGCTAGGCAGGAACTTCTGGGGTCATGATCCTATCTTTGAAAGAGGGAGCTGCAGACCATTAAATCCTGTTAGCATTTCTTTCACTTACATTACTTTATTTGTGTATTTTCCTTCTCAAGAAGACCTGCCAGAGAAAACATCAGTGGGCAAGCTCAGGTCTCTCAACCCAGGAGTCATTCCTATATGCCAACAGAATATGAAAAGCATGAGAAGGGAGATCTTGAACTGATCATGCTCAAGAATGTGTTTGTTTCTCCAGGTGATGATGAATATAAATGTTCTCTGAATCTATGCCCTCTCCTCCTGTCTTTAGGCAGACACTGCTTTGGAAATTATTCTCATAATTCCCAAGGCTTTCCTGACCCACTACAAATAATGCACTGTACACCATTCAGTTATCATCCTGTGCATACTGGGCTTCAACTGCCTTAAGGTATGAACACATTGTGTGTAGTTACAGAAAAGCTGTGGCCAAATGCTGCATAGTGATCCTTCAGCTGTGTGCGGGATGACAGTGACTGTAAGACCATATCTAAAGCACTGATTTCCCATTCCTAACTTGTGACTATTCTGTATGATATCCTCACAATGGTGAAATTACCTATTAACATATTCTCTGAATTGATTCTCGCTTTCCCTGACACATACCCCTGGAAGCAGTTCAATTTCAGCATGTGTATTTCAAATTTTGATCATCATGCAGACCGTGAAAATACAAGCTTTCCATGACTTAGCCTGAATGTGAGCATCCCAGCTAAACACCTTAACTAAGAAAAAAAGACATCAAAGAATTTAGTTTCTAATTATCTATATAAATATTATTTCTACCTTCTTATTACTGCAATAAAATAATTATTTCAAAATCTAACATTTTCATAAATATGGTTTTATTATGAAATTCAATACATACTAAAAGAAAATCCAAATTAATTTCCATAATACATTTTATATTAAATTCAGTTTTTAATACCAAATTTAAAGATTTTTACTTTATTTAGCATATGACTTTTTTCTATAAAATTTTGTGTAATTTGGATCTCACAGCGTTATATCAGCAATCTTAATATTCTTTTGGTTCTAGTCAGCTAATGTGTTATAGTGTATAACTTTCTAGAAAGGTATATTTGAAGGGACAATATTTCAAAACAGTCATACAAGATGGGTATTCTTTACCTTAAATGCTTGGATTTAGAGTTCTAAAAGCTTCAGATCTTTGATATTTTCATATGTGGCATATTTAAATAAATTATCTTGGGATATATCTAATGTTAACACTAAATTTATGAGTCTTATCACATACAAATAGTCTGAAGATAAGTTTACACATTTTAAGATTTATTTTGTTCATTAAACAAAGACTCACATGTGAGACCATATGTGGAATTCTCTATTTGTCTTACTGGTATTCAAACATTTTCTGGTTTTATAACTTTCAGATAATTAGATATGTGAGTTAGGGATGCTCAATGTGTGGATGTGCACTTAATCTGCAATATAAATCTGAAATAGTATCTGTACTTTTATGCTAAGATACAAGTTGCTCTTTAAAGTAAGTCTTGTCATTATGCATTCTTTCCAACCAAACCTAAACATGTAAAATATCTGTAAGATAAAACAAAATATTTTGACATAATATGAGCTTTGGAATAGTTAATTTTACCAAAATTGATGGTTTTCATGAGCTCACTTGAGTGAGGAGAAGAAATGATTTCATTGGTGAAGCACATCAAATATGGAATAGCACTGACAATTTCACCTCCAAATTTATAAAATAAATAAACTAAAACACTTTTAGTTTGGAATGTGTAAGGCTGAATATGATAAAAGAGGAGTTCTGTTGTGACATTTCAAGGAGAATATATTTGCTAAAGTTATAGTGTGTAACTGGCATTATGTTGGGTGTGATGAACACTTCAGGGTTGACAGAGGTCATTTCTTTCTTTGCCTCCTAGTGTGTGGCTGTCATGTGTGGTTGCAACAGGACATAGATAACCTCAGAACCTTTGGAACTGGCACAGAATGCACCATTGCCTAGCCTTAATATTTCTTTATTGTCTCTTTCTTAAGTATGGAAATTTAAATGATATGCTTCCTCTGAATTTCAGCTCATTATAGGTACCAGAAAACTCTACTGCTTGGCTTCTGCTACCTACCAGTACCTAGCGGAATGCCTTCCTTGGTCACAAGCAATGTGATTCTCAGAGAAACAGGCTATCCACAGGACCCTCAGACAACATATATGTTGGTGATTCAATGACAATGAATTAATATTAGGGAAATAACTAACATCTAAAAAAGCAGAATTCCAATGAAACACTGACGACATTCCTACAGTCTTTCCAAAGGTAACTACAATTTTATGAAAACAAATAATCATAATGTTTTACATTAATGACTTACTTTCAACTTAAAGAATATTAATTTGACTATTAGCTGAATCTTAAAAGTTCATAGTATTATCAAGCTTTATAAGAATCTGTTTTCTCTGTTCCAAGGTGGTACTACTGGCTTTTTTAACCTCATATACAGAGCTTGTGCTCAGTGTGTCTAGAAACTCAGCCCTTCACAGAACCACAAGAAAATTACTATGGGAATGAGAGAGGAAAATGGCTACACAGGAACAAGTCACTTTAGCAGGTTAAAATGGATGGCTGTTATTATTATCTTTAAAACTTTTACTTGTGAATTATATTCTTTAAAAGGTTAGAACTGATTTTATAATGAAGAATAAAAGTTCTTGAGAATAGAGATTGTGTCACACAGATCACTAGCCAGATTTCAGTTCCATAAAAATACCATGGATTAGATACAGGACTTTGAAATATCTTGTATTAATTAGCAATTTTGGTCATTGAGGTTTTGATGTAACTCGAATTTTCAGGTACAAAATGACATTTAGAGAAGTGGTACAGGATAATTGTATTCTGTCAATCATGTTTTAAAATAAATACTTATTGGCCAGGCAGGAAGTATAGGTGGGAAAACCAGACAGGAAGTAGAAATGATGCACTGAGAACAGGAAAATTCTGGGAAGGAGGAAGTTGGTTCCTCCCACTCCTGCCCAGTCTATGAAGAAGCAAGATGTGAGCTGCCCTGCTGAGAAAGGTACTGAGTCATATGTCAAAAATAAATAAGAATACTGGGTTAATATTTGTTACAAGAACTAATAAGAAGCCTGAACTAATGGGCCAGTCAGCTTTATAACTTATAGAGATCTCTGTGTGATTTTCTTTGGGACTTGCCAGCTGTGGGGTACCAGGAGAGACAGGCTCTCATGTTACAGAGAAGTGTAGACATTTCAGTGTTGATGCAATAGAATACAGGGCAGTGGATAATTAACAGCTTTATTTTATGATAATAACATTTCTTTTATAAATATATGTAAAATACAATTTAAATGGTCTATGTGAATCCTGGTAAATGTGCTGATATTTTTAAGCTATATCAAGCTTAGATACATAGGGATTCAGTGCTTTCATTATATTACTGAGTTTTTATTTTGCATTTGGGAAAAGTTGGTGCCGATGTTTAATGTATTAAGGGTGAAAACCATCATACATCCTCATGAAAAATGTGTCTTTGAGCAAAACATAGAGAGCTCTGAACAAGTCATAAAGTAAAAGATAATTAAGTAATGTTCTGTCTTTTTAGATTTATTTATTCATTTATTTTACATGTATGACTGTCTTGCTTTTGTGTATATTTGTGCCCCATATACATGCCTGGCCGAGGGATAGGTCAAAAGAGGGCATTGGATTCTCTGGAACTGGAGTTCTAGATGGCTGTGAGACAAATTGAATCCTAGTGCTATGCCAGAGCAACAGAAGCTTTCAACCACTAAGATGTCTCTCCATCCTCCAATATTTTCAGGAGAATAAAATATGCCAGGTGGTGGTGATCCACGCCTTTATTCCCAGCATTCGGGAGAAAGAGACAGGCAGATAGATCTCTGCAAGTTCTAGGCCAGCCTGGAACTACAAGAGCTAGTTCCAAGACAGGCTCCAAAGCAACACAAATAAACCCTGTCTCAAAAACAAAACAAAACAAAATACAACTTTTAAAAATTTTTGTCATAGTTCTATCCTTCCTTAAGTGGCATTTAAAATAATAACGCAGCTGTGGTTCAAAGAAATTGAAAAATAATTGAGTAAGGCCTTTGTGAGTTCCTAAAAGCCTAGACAGCTACAGCAGTCTTCTGTAGGTTGAGAATAAACACTGAGGTTTGTGCTATAATGGGAAGGGAAACTATTCCATTCTTAGGTTTCAATTCCTTGGTGCCACGCAAGCTATAGGAAAACTAAAGACCATCCTTAACCACCCCACTTAGTTATGGATAGGTAAGAAACTCTTGAAGTGCTAAATTCCTAAGTTTGAAGACAAATTCATCCATAGCCTTCAAATCATTTCAAATGTTTTTAAATTAATAGTGAATTTCAAAAATGTCAGTCATAAAATAGAGAAAGACAGGAATAACACAGGGAAAAGTAAGCAGCCTTGGATAAAGCAGTTATCAGAGAGATGAACAGAGCTATGCTTGAGATTCAAATAGATAAAAGATCACATATTTTGATTAAGAATAGAAGGCTAAAATGAGATATAAAATATTTATTGCAAAATAAATATAGCATGGAAAAGCACATTAAGAAGAATAAAGTAACTGATGGATTGTTTTGATATTAGATGCAACATTGCATAATAAAAAATAGTATTGACCTGGCAGATCAGTCTGAAGGAAAGAAGAAAAATAAAGTAGTGCTAGGGGAAATAATCGAGAGAAAAAAACATGAAAGTCATCCAGAGAAATCTAAGAAAGTCTATGTATACACTTATACTCTTAGAGGATAAGTGAGGAAATCTGGCAGAGAGAAACCTTGGAAATAAAGCTTTAAGCTTCATCAAACTTGTTAAGCATCTTGCTCAAGATTTATGAAGTTTATAAACTTTATATAGGTTAAAANAAGTATAGGTGGGAAAACCAGACAGGAAGTAGAAATGATGCACTGAGAACAGGAAAATTCTGGGAAGGAGGAAGTTGGTTCCTCCCACTCCTGCCCAGTCTATGAAGAAGCAAGATGTGAGCTGCCCTGCTGAGAAAGGTACTGAGTCATATGTCAAAAATAAATAAGAATACTGGGTTAATATTTGTTACAAGAACTAATAAGAAGCCTGAACTAATGGGCCAGTCAGCTTTATAACTTATAGAGATCTCTGTGTGATTTTCTTTGGGACTTGCCAGCTGTGGGGTACCAGGAGAGACAGGCTCTCATGTTACAGAGAAGTGTAGACATTTCAGTGTTGATGCAATAGAATACAGGGCAGTGGATAATTAACAGCTTTATTTTATGATAATAACATTTCTTTTATAAATATATGTAAAATACAATTTAAATGGTCTATGTGAATCCTGGTAAATGTGCTGATATTTTTAAGCTATATCAAGCTTAGATACATAGGGATTCAGTGCTTTCATTATATTACTGAGTTTTTATTTTGCATTTGGGAAAAGTTGGTGCCGATGTTTAATGTATTAAGGGTGAAAACCATCATACATCCTCATGAAAAATGTGTCTTTGAGCAAAACATAGAGAGCTCTGAACAAGTCATAAAGTAAAAGATAATTAAGTAATGTTCTGTCTTTTTAGATTTATTTATTCATTTATTTTACATGTATGACTGTCTTGCTTTTGTGTATATTTGTGCCCCATATACATGCCTGGCCGAGGGATAGGTCAAAAGAGGGCATTGGATTCTCTGGAACTGGAGTTCTAGATGGCTGTGAGACAAATTGAATCCTAGTGCTATGCCAGAGCAACAGAAGCTTTCAACCACTAAGATGTCTCTCCATCCTCCAATATTTTCAGGAGAATAAAATATGCCAGGTGGTGGTGATCCACGCCTTTATTCCCAGCATTCGGGAGAAAGAGACAGGCAGATAGATCTCTGCAAGTTCTAGGCCAGCCTGGAACTACAAGAGCTAGTTCCAAGACAGGCTCCAAAGCAACACAAATAAACCCTGTCTCAAAAACAAAACAAAACAAAATACAACTTTTAAAAATTTTTGTCATAGTTCTATCCTTCCTTAAGTGGCATTTAAAATAATAACGCAGCTGTGGTTCAAAGAAATTGAAAAATAATTGAGTAAGGCCTTTGTGAGTTCCTAAAAGCCTAGACAGCTACAGCAGTCTTCTGTAGGTTGAGAATAAACACTGAGGTTTGTGCTATAATGGGAAGGGAAACTATTCCATTCTTAGGTTTCAATTCCTTGGTGCCACGCAAGCTATAGGAAAACTAAAGACCATCCTTAACCACCCCACTTAGTTATGGATAGGTAAGAAACTCTTGAAGTGCTAAATTCCTAAGTTTGAAGACAAATTCATCCATAGCCTTCAAATCATTTCAAATGTTTTTAAATTAATAGTGAATTTCAAAAATGTCAGTCATAAAATAGAGAAAGACAGGAATAACACAGGGAAAAGTAAGCAGCCTTGGATAAAGCAGTTATCAGAGAGATGAACAGAGCTATGCTTGAGATTCAAATAGATAAAAGATCACATATTTTGATTAAGAATAGAAGGCTAAAATGAGATATAAAATATTTATTGCAAAATAAATATAGCATGGAAAAGCACATTAAGAAGAATAAAGTAACTGATGGATTGTTTTGATATTAGATGCAACATTGCATAATAAAAAATAGTATTGACCTGGCAGATCAGTCTGAAGGAAAGAAGAAAAATAAAGTAGTGCTAGGGGAAATAATCGAGAGAAAAAAACATGAAAGTCATCCAGAGAAATCTAAGAAAGTCTATGTATACACTTATACTCTTAGAGGATAAGTGAGGAAATCTGGCAGAGAGAAACCTTGGAAATAAAGCTTTAAGCTTCATCAAACTTGTTAAGCATCTTGCTCAAGATTTATGAAGTTTATAAACTTTATATAGGTTAAAAACATATTCTACCTTCTTATAATAACAAATAAAATCCAAAAACAAAACAGATATACAGTATAGATCTCCCTCAGAAGAGTGAAATGGTAGTGTGTAAGATATCTCACCATAACAAAGGATGCCAGAAGATAATGAAATACCAGCAAAGGGCAGAAAAAAGTAACCATCAACTTGACATTTGACACCTTTTGAAAATAATCCTTAATAAGAATAACTTCTCAATTCTCCTTAGTATATTTTTATATATTTTTCATGATACTAATTTTCATATAAGTGCAAATCATATTAACTATGAGTCGAGTGTATGTATCCTTGTTATCTATCTGTGGGTCCATTACCATCATTGGCTATAAGGACTTCAAAAGCTTTCCAAGTGCTACAACTCAGGGTTGCAAATGTGTGCTCATGGTGGCCTTAGCAGTAGCACATAGAGAAGTTAATTTGTCCAAAACCATACCATGAATACATGATGAGGCTCTTCCATCTCATGCCTAGCCTCTACACTTTGAAGCGCAACAGTTCCAAATCTTTCTTGCAGTCAGAACGTATAGCGACTTACTGACCTTAGTACTGTGTGGGTAGTGGTTGCTTTTGGTTTAATAATAGTAAAAACATACCACTATTCCAGAACAAACCTCTATACAGCTTCAGATAACTCTAGCCTAGTTAGAAATGATGACCCAAAAGTGAATATGGGAAATAAAGTAACCTCAATACTCTCGTTAACAAAGATATTTCCAAATTGCTTTACTTTATTTTATTTTAGGCGAGGCTCTCCTTGAAATCAGAATTTCTTTTCCTAGTCCTCTGACTCCCAGGATCTTAGGCATCAATTTAATTCTTCTTAAGAATCAACTGACATAAACTTTCCAAGAATTCTGTTGTTTTTTCCCCATTGTATGGATCAGAGAACAAAAGAACATAGTTATTAGATTGCTAGTGCCATGGTGTTGTAAGTAATAGAGGCATGTTTCCATCTCAGCAGCAGAACCCAGAGCAAACTCGTCCTTTTTTTCCAATTGCATTCTGACTTGCTGCAGCCATTTCAAATATGGACAGATTAGTATTCTTAAGAAAAAAATACTTAAACTGAATAAGAAAATTGTAAATCATTGTGTAAGTTATTCATGGGAATATAGGCTTCCAAAAGAAAACACTGCCAACTAACCAAGGAAGCAAACTTATGAATGGATAATTTCATAAAACTGGACATCTAATGGACAGAAGAAATTCCAGTGTAAAAAAGTAGATTCTCTTTTATGTTGGAAGGCAGTTGCTAAAACAGAGCAGTTGCTAAAGCAGAAACCCAGGTTGATTCCAGACAAAATTCTGAAACAAACTTTTAAACAATGACTTGTGTGTAATTAAAAATGGAAGTAGTGAGCTTTAGCATGCCAAATATTCTCTTTTGTTGCTTTGGCAATCTCAGGGAATATCAGGGAAAAATTTGAATATGCATCAGATTTTGGGTGAGGCCAGGCCTTTCACTATGTATTTGTGATGGGGTGAGTTTCGTAGCAGAATGTGTTGGATTTATATGGTTGAAGCCTGTATTCTGAATTTAATTAAGAACCAATAATTGAGAATTCTCAAAGTTTTGAGTCCTTCTGTTTTTATAACAGTGCATTAGAGCAGTCAATAAAGACTTTGGGATTTTGAATGACTTTGTTCTGAATACCATGTGTATGTATATCTTAAATCATGCATTAGTAATGTGTCAAAAA
This sequence comes from Bramus lutescens, assembly GCA_001685075.1. Classification (NCBI taxonomy): domain Eukaryota; kingdom Metazoa; phylum Chordata; class Mammalia; order Rodentia; family Cricetidae; genus Bramus; species Bramus lutescens. The sequence continues at coordinate 82,782 of LOEQ01006120.1, forward strand.
CTTAATGAATACATGAAGAAGGGAAAGGAAGTAGGAGTATTGCATACTGTAACATTTTGTGTAATGGAAATTCCTGTGAAAATGGATTTTCTTCAATAATGTGTAAAACTCATAGTTTTAATGTTTCATTCTGAAAACACTTGATTTGTATTATTTAGAACCTAACACTGATTCATGAATAACATCTTCACAATACAGTCAAAGTGACACATCATGTTGAGAAATCCAGGAAAATATCAACCATTTACGACTTGTAGGCATTGTTCTGGTTTCTGTGCAAAACACACACTGACTATAAAATTGCTTGTGGGACGTATGACATTGCACGACTCTGTCCCTTTTTGTCATGCTTACTTGGTTTGTCTTCTCATTCCTGATGTTGCTTTCACTTCTCCCTGTATCAGCTGCCACTTGCTATATGATGCTAGTGACACTTTGATCATTTTCTTGTATCCTAGATAAAAACTAAGGTGACTGGACTATGGAGTCTTGACTAGCAACTGACACTTTCAAGAGCAATGAAGACTTCCTTCAAGATGCTTTGAGATCAAGTCAAAAAGAAAGAAACCAAGCTTTCATCTATGAGAAGGGCATTTCAGTTCCATGAAAATAAACTTCAGTGTGTATTTAGATAATCCCCAAGGCAGCACTACTATGCATTTCCACACATGTGAAGGTACACACACACACACACACACACACACAGAGAATCACATACACATTCACACACATTGTCTACCTTAGAATTTGATGAATTGAATAGAAAAGTACATGAGTTAGTTTTGTGAACTTCACACACATCTAGGCATATAAGGAAAGAGGGAGTCTAAATCAAGGAAGTGCTTCTACAAGCCTGGCTGGTGGGCATTTGTGTGGGACATTATTTATTTATTTTTACTGATAATTGATGTTGGATGGCTCAGTCTTCTGTGGGCCTTGTCTCCCCTTGGCAGGTTCACGTAACCTCAATATCCAAGTATCTGAGGAAACCAGGGGAAGTAAGCCTGTAAACAGTGTTCCTCTGTGGTGTCTGCTTCAGTTCCTGCCTCCAGGTTCCTGCTTGGGCTCCTATCCTGGTTACCCTTAATGATGATTATAACTACTAAGCCAATAAAAATACTTTATTCTGCAAGTTGATTCTGGGCACTTTTTTTTTAAATCACAGCCATACAGAGCTAAGATGCAGAAAATTAGGTTTCAAATGACACACTGGTAAGTGTGAGTGAGGTTATCCTCTACACTGTTCTTTCATTTGAATCATTAAAGAATTGTAAGCGATCTCACCTATCCTGTTTCCCCAAGCTCTACCCAATCCTCCTCTTCTCCCTTCTCTCTCCCCATTGCCCCTTATCCCCAGGCGACCCCCAACCCCATGCTCCCAACTTTTGTCTGGCAATCCTGTCTACTTCCAATAACCAGGAGGATAACTATGTTTTTCTTTGAGTTCACCTTCTTATTTAGCTTCTCTAGGATCATGAATTATAGGCTCAATGCCCTTTATTTATGGCTAGAATCCACTTACGAGTGAGTACATACCGTATGGGAGCAAGGAAGTAGATATCTTAATTAAGGGAGCCATTTTAAAGTTGGCAATAGACTTGACTCTAGAGGAGTTCCCATGTGTCCAAGGAGATGTCCGCAGCTTGTTCCATGGTCAGCAGAGGAGAGGGTGCCTGAACTGGCCTTATCCCATAGCCACACTGATGAATATCTTGCATATCACCATAGAACCTTNCTGACAATGAGGGCTGACTGAGAAGCCAAGGACAATGGCACTGGGTTTTGATTCTACTGCATGGATTGGCTCTGTGGGAGCCTAGTCTGTTTGGATGCTCACCTTCCTAGACCTGAATGGAGGGGCAAGGAGCTTGGACTTCCCACAGGATAGGGAACCCTGACTGCTCTTTGGACTGGAGAGGGAGGGGGAGGGAGAGTGGGGGGAAGGGGAGGGAAATGGGAGGAGGGGAGGAGGTGGAAATTTTAAATAAAAAAGAATGTGCTTATCTTTCCAAAAAAATTATAAGTGAGTAACCTCAAATCAAAATAAACCCAATATCTGATTCTGAAACAAAAGCCATAATTTAGAAAGATTGATAATTTGTGAAAAAAATTCAGGAGAAAATGTGTTTTTTTTTTATAATGCTAGCACACATGCTATTGAAGAGAGAGCAGGATAGTGTGATGGCCTGAGAATCATGGAGCTCTTGGAAGAAGAGCAAAATGGGTGAAGGAAATTGAGACTAGTTTTGGGGGTTTCTTTTTTAAAATTATTCTTTGGCATTTTCACACATATATGTAATAAGATTTAGGGTTTTCACTCACCAGCTCCTTCTGCCATCATCTGAGACCCTCATCCAAACTTATCAGGATGTTGCCTACCTATTTCCATACATGTGACGCATTGGACCTAGCAGATTGTTTCTAAGCCACTTTTAAAGAGAAAAGACCAATGGGCAATGTGTGTATATCTCAGAGATTAAAAACAGCTAATTAATTTTCAGTTGGTTGAAAATTTAAAATATTCAGATGAAGGCACTGTGAAAGGAGTGTTATGAACAAACAATGACCTTGAGCCTGACAGTCAAGACCACACTGCTCATTTACATTACATGAGCATCTGTGCATGTCAGTGAGGTTGTTTCTCGATTAGCCTACTTGGGGTAGCAAGCTGCACTTTAACTATGGATGACAACTTTCTATAGGCTGTAGTCCTGGACTGATCGTTGGGGCCCACAGAGTGAATTCCTTCTACCTTTACTAAAGGTTAGTGAGTTCAGACCTATTCTTGCTCCTTTCAAGATTATGCAACAGTATGCTTAACTTAAGTTATGGTTACAGAATATCCTGCCTAGACAAAAAAGTTATTTTGATCTAAGGCATGGTTGCCTGATGTTTGGAGATGTTTGGAGGAAATTTCTTTCTTTGTTCTTTGTATCACAGTAAGGACTTTTTTTTCTCCTACCTCCCTTTTTGGATTGGGGTATATAAAAACTTTTAATAATAACTTGAGGTAGACCACAGTATTCACTGACACCCTCCCAATTCTATCTGTTGTCTCTTGTCTATTTCTTTCTCAGTTTTCATTGCTCCATCCAAGTATAGGTAGAAGAACAAATCAGGCGGGAACCTGAGGAGAACATCCACGTTGCTCTACACCTCACTTCAGAGGTAAAGTGATGGGATGCCTCCTTCCTTCTCATCCATGGCATCAAGATCATGATGTACTTTATTGTGAAAGTGTGAGCCAAAAGAAAATCATTCCCTACATTGCATTAGTTGGGAATGTTTGCCACAGTAATGAGGAACGCAACTAATGAAAATCCTCACATGGTTCTATTATCACATTTGAGGCTACAGCTACCATAAAACAGTTACATTTGTGTTTTGTGTCACAGCATTTCATTTATTCTGCAATTACAAAGATAACTTTATGCCCTCAGATAACCAGGAGAATAACTATGAGACATCTTTATAGAAATGCAATCCATGGCCTCCTCTTTTGAAATGTTACTGTAGTCACGATGACGAGACTGAAAAAACACAGACATAGTTAACAAAGTCTACAAACTAGTAATTGTACTGAGCACTACTAAAGAGCAAGCAGCTTGATGACAGAGTCAGAAGGTGATACCTTCAGCACTGCTTTCATTGCTCAGAACTATTTGGGCAGTCCAGGGTCTTTTTGTTCCATATTAATTTTTATGATGTTTTTAAAAGATCTATGTGAAGAAGAGTGTTGGTTATTGATTAAATTCACTGAATCTATGCACTGTCTATGATAAGGTAGCCATTTCACAATATTAATCTGGTTAATCCAGAAGAATGAAAGACCTTTCTGTCTTCCAGTTTGTATATCTTAGCATGTCATTGTATGAGTCTTTGATTTCCATGGTTAGAATATTCAGAAATGCTTTAGTATTGTGAGGCTTTGTACATATACTGCACCAAATAGATATCTTTTTATAAAATAAAGCTAATATGAATGAGCTAATATGAATCATACTAATTATTAAGTATGACTACAATTAAGGAAATATATTAAATGCTATTTATTCATCACTTACCAAGTAGAAACTATGCCAAGATAAAGTAAGCAGGTTGCTCTTCTGATAACATACAAATGGCAAAATTTCAGACAAGATTAGTTTCAGTTTTGGGTAGTCACCAAGTAATTTAAATTCTCTAACATATTCTTTCTTTTCAGAGCTAATGAAACCAAAATACAAAAAATACATCTAGCAGAAGGGCTGAGAAAGATGTAGAGATTTACTGACACAATGGTATGGGACACAAAGACATGCAAGCCATTGTCTTGATCATTATAAACACCTGTTCTTTATGCAGCACAGCTGTTGATAATAGCACATCAGATTGCTTTCATTTTTATAATATGAATGAGGCATGGAACTTAGAAATGAGAAATTTTCTTTCTTACAACCACATGTTCATTTAACAGTATTTAAAAACATGGATAAATAATGAAAGATATATAAATAATAAGATAATAAATAAATAAATAATAAATAATAAGCTAATTCATAGTAAACATGACTCTCATAAACATGCATCATATTAAGTGGGCTAGAGTTAGGTAAGATCTTACAGATTCATGAGGACAGCTTGATAGTAAAAAATTTGAAATGCAAGTCACATAGTCACTCACTTCTTTCACAGAAGCCTTACACATTTCTGTCTTATTATTTGTTGAAATCTTGGTCCATGTGGAAAAAATGGCATTGCTGACCAGTCAAGGACAATGCCTTGGAGGAAGAAAGCCAGCTACCTTCCCCCTTATCACCATAGGATTCCTGCAAAGCCCATGGGCACACATACACATTCTGACCAACTGACTGCTTCCTAAATATTACTGTAAATCATGTTAAGCATACTAATATTACTTACAGGGATGATATAACCAGGTAATATGACTCTTAAAGAGTAAAAGAAAACTCCATCTAGCATTTCAGATGTGTGTCATATTCTTGCCACTTATTGGAGGCTTATTGCATGTGTCCCACAGCACCTTGAATTATTTACAGATATTCTTATCTTAATCCACAGAGCCATGACTTCTGTGAATGACCAAACTGAGGTTCAGATAATCAAAATGGTTACAGAATTGAAGAATCTTGAGGTTATTTGAAATCCCACTTCATTTTGACATACAATATTGCTTCTCCTGGCATTTTGCTTACTTTTGTCTAATTTCAAGAATGGTGACTATTTTAGGAACAAAAGAGAATTTAAATAATCATCTTGTTTTGGTACAACTGCAGATTAGTATCTAAGTATGAAGTCATAGGTTCGTACTCTGTATTTAAAAAATCTAAATCATAAAATACTAGAACACCAAAGTTATTACCTATACAGCCAGACAACAGGTGGAAACTTGACATTGTCTTGAGATCTCTTTGAGAACAGAGATGCTGTGTGAAACTCAGGAATTTTTAACTATTATCATTCTGCACATGAATGACTTGGTTTAATCACTATACATTCTATAAAGTGGGTGACAGTGTGGACCTCCTTTTTTTCTCATCTTCACATTATTTTTGGTATTCATTGTGAAGTTCAGTACCTGGGTAATGAAAGCTTTGACAATAGCTGCATATTTAACCACATTAACAGTAACTTCATACTAATAAAATATGGCATTAACAATTGTGCAGTATTTACAATAATGATTGCATGTTGGGGGATGATTCTCACAGTAATAATTGCATGGTATTATATGTCAATGATAACTGTGAGCAGTGCTAGATTAATGAGGTGGACATGATATTTAAAGCACTGAGAGAACAGACAACATAAGGTTCATTGCCTCTGTAATGACAGATAATAGGTACTCAAAGACACACAATTATAAGTAATCCTTGAGTGCAGAAATTACTCCCGAAGCAAAAAATGATATGCTCATTAAAATACTATCAGAGAGTTTTATCTATAGCGTTCAAAGCCAGCATTTACTAAGTACTACTTTCTTTTTACACAGGTGTCATAAAGTCCCTTTGTTTGGATTTCAGCATCACAATGCAACTCAAGTGCAGCCATGATTAACTATATGTCTAGAATACTGCAAAAACAGATATAAGACACCGAAACAGAACCCAAGAAGGAAAGACTATTCTTTATTCTCTATAATATTTCTTTAACAGATTTTCTTTCTTTTTTTTTGCACATGAAAGATTTTGGAAACCCACTTAGAGCCATATTTTCTTTTTTTCACACTTTTTTATTATTTTTCATTAAAAATTTGCACGTCCTTCCATTTCCCTTTATCTCCCCCTCCCCCTCCCTCTCCAGTCCTAAGAGCAGTCAGGGCTCCCTGCCCTGTGG
>LOEQ01006121.1:3318-46748 GCA_001685075.1 Bramus lutescens
AACTCTCAACAGATAAATCTAAAATGGCTGAAAGACACTTAAGAAAATGCTCAACATCCTTAGCCATCAGAAAAATGCAAATCAAAACATCTCTGAGATTCCATTTTACACCTGTAAGAATGGCCATGATCAAAAACATTGATGACAACTTATACTGGAGAGGATGTGGGGTAAAGGGAACACTCCTGAATTTCTGTTAGGAGTGCAAATTAGTATCTAAAGGGATATATCAGTATGGTGTTTTCTCAGAAAATTAAAAAACAACTTTCCTCAAGACCCAGAAATACTACTTTTGGGTATATATTCAAATGATGCTCAATTGTACCACAAGGACATGTGCTCAATTATGTTCATAGCAGCATTGTTTTTCATAGCCAGAACCTGGACACAACCTAAATGCCCCTTGACCAGAAAATGAATAAGGAGAATGTGATACATTTACACAATTACTCACAGCAGAAAATAATAACAACATTTTGAATTTTGCACGCAAATTGATGGATCTAGAAAACATCATATTAAATGTGGTAAACCAGACCAAGAAAGACAAATATCAGATGTACTCACTTGTAAGTGGCTTTTAGAGATTAAACAAAGAAAACAAGCCTATAATTCACAATCCCAGAGAACATAGACAACAATGAGGACCCTAAGAGAGACACACATAGATCTAATCTACATGGGAAGTAGAAAAAGACAAGATCTCCTGAGTAAATTGGGAGCATGAGGACCATGGGAAAGGGTGAAGGGTAAGAGAGAGGAAGGGAGGGGAGCATAGAAAAATGTAGAGCTCAATAAAATTGATAAAAATTGCAGGGCAAAAATATTAACAGGATCATTTCTGAATTTCATCATAGTTATTACCATCACTATGATGCCATTTATCTTAACATATTGAAGGCACCAAAATTACTCCATCTGACTGTTAGATGAGCTCAGATGGGGTTGGATGCTGTCCTGTGGCCTGTATCAGTCCAGAAATAAGACTTGAACAAAGGGAATCTGTCTCAGAATCCCATTGTTGAACTGCATTATGCTGTGGACACCTTAATTCATGCAAAGTAACCCTAGAGGATTATATTGGAACTCTTCACACAGAATAATCTGGATATAAGAAAAACTCAGACAAGCTCAAATCTGTCAGCCTGACCCTAACCTCTATAGAACCTCCATTTTGATAGGATATATTTTTTTTACTATTTCCCATGGAAATTGCAGGGATATCACATTAACCAATCAGCCTTCAGGCTATTGAATTTCTAATCAGATCTCCTCCCGCCCCATAGCATCATTATCAAGGAAGTTAGACACTTCTTGTTTCTTAATCTAGTATATAAAAGAGAAAAGGTTGTGCTAGTGTGGCTTGCCTTGGGTTGCACCAAAGATCTGCTTACATAGTAAGAGCTGTGTAACATGCTATGCAAGCTTTTCTTGACAGAGACCAAAGCTTTCAAATCTTGGAAAAGTAGCACCAGTGTGATGGCACAGCACGAACAATGATACGAGGTGGGATTTCTCTTTGTGTCTGACAGAGAGACACAGAAAACAGCACTGAGATAGATCCATCCCTGTCGATTTATGCAACAACTGAGGTAGATCCATCCCTGCCGATTTATGCGACACCTCCTGTCTTCGCGTTTGTCACCCAGCTTGTCTGGTGTGTTTTATGCCATTTAATGCTACACGTTCCTTTTTGACTCCTCAAAATCCATTTCCACAGAAATTCTGCCAGGATATCTGGCAGCTGACACTGCCTTGCTATTCAAGAAAGTGGTGCATCTGTTGTGTATTTGATCACACTTTTATTGTTGGTGGGAACTTGCTCGTCAGCTCTTTGTGCTCTCAGGATAAGAAGTATGCCAAGGGAGAGAAAAATATGTTTGCTAAGCTTTCAAGAGGATGTATTGACAGTTGTATTAAAGTCTGAAAGCATGTCTTCAGTTAATAAAACACATGGAGGGGTTATTTTCATTTTATCACATAAATCCAAGGTTTGAATGCTCTATGTGTACCACAATAATACAAAGACAAATCACCCTCATGTGTGATTGTCATCCCAACCTATAAAAGGACCACTTAATATGAGTTGGATAAAGCTTCTCAAAACATATAGAATATCATTTTTAATACAACTGGACAATCACACTGCCAGCTGTTTAAACACTGGAGACAAGTGAAATGGCCCTTAGAGAACACAACTCTAATCTACAAGTGGAGAAATATTACTATCAATAGACAAATGAAGCTGGATAAGACAATATGATCCTTGTTTAGTTTTAGAGCCATCCTTTCCCTGCTCTCTACCCTGGCAAGCAGACCTCAAGCAACTACTCTTTATTAGCTGGGGCTCAGTGACTCAAGTCCATGGCCGGACAACAGCGGTCAAAGATTCTCTTCTTCACACCTACCCTGCTTTGACACTTAGTTTCTAGAAACACCTGTGTGTCCGTGATCTCTGCTCTTGCCACTTTTGCCCTCTGGCAGTTTGGCTGTCATGGGGATCCAAGCAGCAATGTTTTCTCTTTCAGTTCTTTTCACCTCCATTTGTATATTGGTATGACCACCTTCCATCACTGCTACTGTCTGTGTTCCTCAATGCCTCATATTTATTTCTTTTAGTGTGGAGTAGTTCAAAAGTAGAGCCTTCATTTAAATGCTCTTCATTGAAACAGTTAAGGTGAAGTATATCTCCTTCCATTCATTACTCTGACAGGTATGAGTCCTGAAATATATAACATATTACATATTACAAGCTCTCATCTTGTACCTGTTACTAGACAGTTTACTGGACAAACATACTCCAACAGTTTTCCATAGAATGCAATGAAAATTTTCTATATTGCCCACAATGAAATCTGTGAAATCCACTAGTCACAAGTGGCCACTGAGCATGTGCCATGTCATTATTGTGACTGAGGATTAAATCTTACTTAATGTTCACTCAATCTGTTTATATCATTCCACGTGGGCAGTGACTGGTGATTTTTGCTATGGACAGCACAAGAATAGACTAAGTGCAAGAAGCCAGATAATACTTCTGAATAGAGGTGATGAAGAGAAATTAAGTTTTCTCTGAGGCGTGGCTGGATAAGGGGCACTAAGGCCACTCCACAGAAGAGTTGTTCTTTATTAGACAATGAGAGATTGAAAGTGTGTTGTCTGAGGTTTCTGTCCTGCCTGGTTCCCACAGTCATTAAGTCCTAAAGAAATTACACAGAGGTCTACATTAATCATAAACTGATTGGCCCATTAGCTCAGGCTTCTTATTAACTCTTAAAACTTACATTACCCCACTATTCTTAACTGTGTTAGAACATGGCTCAGTACCCTTTTCAGTGGCATAGTCACATCTTGCTTCTGTGTCTAGACAGGACTGCAGAGGGTGTTTCCCTCTTCCCAGAAGAATTCTCCTGGTCTCATTGACCTACCTCTACTTCCTGTCTGGTTGTCCCGCCTATACTTCCTGCCNAAACTGATTGGCCCATTAGCTCAGGCTTCTTATTAACTCTTAAAACTTACATTACCCCACTATTCTTAACTGTGTTAGAACATGGCTCAGTACCCTTTTCAGTGGCATAGTCACATCTTGCTTCTGTGTCTAGACAGGACTGCAGAGGGTGTTTCCCTCTTCCCAGAAGAATTCTCCTGGTCTCATTGACCTACCTCTACTTCCTGTCTGGTTGTCCCGCCTATACTTCCTGCCTGGCTACTGGCCAATCAACATTTGTTTAAAACATAATTGACAGAATATAGACAATTGTCCTGCACCAAAAGTGCCTGCTAGCCTAAGAGCAGCTTAGGTAAGTGCCAAGTAGCTTTGACACACAGAGCCATTAGTAAATTCAGGATACCACACAGAAATAAGAATTGTTCAATCATATTTTCTTTCATACACAAATATCACATCAGGGGATAATGATTTCCAAACATGGTATTAATAGTATATATTTTTCATTTGAATTACTTCATTGAGCTTTTGATTTAAGAAAATACTGTGACAATTTAGTCAACTTAATTTTGTTGTGTCTTGTTTTGGGAAATTGAAAATAGTCATTGATGCACAGTGATCAGCAATCTAGCTCTGTTTGGGAGTATACAAATTACCTCCTGCTTAGACAAAGGCACATCAGTCAACGTTCGAAATGAGGATGGTTCTAGTAGGTTGTGAGGTCTGAGTTTGATCTGAGGAACAGGTGTGCAGGAGTTGTTCAGAATGTGATATGCCCGTCTGTAAGAGTTTGGTATGGGTATTGAGGGATGGTTAAACTACATCACAATGTGTTCTTATTAGAAAACATTATATATTAGACAGCAACGGAAGAGAAAAAAGCTGGAATAGAATAAAAGAACAGATTGAAATATATAGATGTGTCTCAAAAGATCAGGCTGGCTAAGTATGTGGAGAATGATTTGTGTAGAGATATGATGGAAATGTTTCCTCTAAAGCTGTAGCATCGGTACAGGGGACACGTAACATGTCTAGAACAGAGACAACACTCGTCTCTAGTTCCACAAGTAAAATGTCTCATTAGCATATTTTTGACTTTCAAGGGCTTATCTCTGTTTCCTTGAGAACTAAGACAAGAACTTTCCTAGGTGTTATAATGATGGCTGTTATTTTGTAAACAATTGCTATATGGAGGTCACTCTTCTGAGCTTTCTCATGCTTAACATTTACTTGTGTCCACAAACAACCCTAGGGAACTAGTGCCTTTATAATACCCCCTTCCAATTTATGATACAGACAAAGAAACAATGACTCAGTATCCTTAATTTTCCCAAGGCCACTTTTAATAAATTAATGTAACTGATTTAATCTCAGCCATTTGCTTCTAAAACAGAGCCATGAAGTCCTAGTCTTCTGTCCAGTCTTGCAGGTCCTCTGAGCCTCCTGGTGAAACTGTCTTTCTTTCCTTATAAGTTGAACTTTGAGATCTCTTGGAAATAAGATCAATGTAGAATCAACTTAGAATTACATTGCTCTTGAACAGAAAAGGGTGAAGATTGTAGGAACTACAGCAATAAATGGATGCACACCCAACATACCAAATTAAGTTGTCAAAATAGATGACTTGATTTACCATAATTAACTTCATAATATTCTTATTAATAAAATTACTTTTCCAGCAACTATTTCAGTGTGTATAGTTTTAAATAGGGAACATACTTAATTTAAAGAGATTTTAAGAGGGCATGATTTGGAAAGTAATCTTCTGAATAGATGAGATTATTGCCAATGAGGACTAAAACATGTATGTTTGTGAACACTTGATGGATTTTTATGGTTTAATGGAAAGCTGAGTTTACAGATTTACCTTGAAATCACCCAATTCAACATGGTGCCACTAAATCTTGTTTGTTTACTGTTTAAATAATTTTAAAAAGATTTAATGCAAGTAATGTCCTTATGGTAGAGAACCAATAAATCCTTCTTATTCTATTAGAAGCATCACACACACACACACACACAAAAAAATGGTACAGGAATTAAATTTCTCCCCCTTTTAACATGTTGTGCACATATGCAAATGTGCTTGGTCAGGGGAGGGAGCTTAGCTCAACAGTCACTCATCTCTTGTCTCAGTTCTCTAATAGCTCTCAAGGCTGCTGCAGTATTCCCTCCCATGACCTGGCTGCTCGTCAGTTCTGCAGAATCCATCACTGCTACTAACAGGATATCAGCGGCACACGTGGAAATGTGATGTGTGATGTCTGCCCTTGTGAATTTCTCTATTCCCATTGCAGCGGACCTCACACTGATTCACTCTTGCCTGTCTTCCTTGTAAATAGAGCCCTATTAGTTTACATTCATCAGAACAGCTAGGATTAGAGAGATGGCTCAGTGGTTAGGAGCACTAGCTGCCTTCTAGAGGACTCAGGTTTAGTTCCCAGCACCGACATAACAGAACACAACTATCTGTGACTCCCATGTCATAGGATATGATTTCTTCTAGTTTCTGTGGGCATGGATCATGAATGGTGCATATACCTGAAGGAAACACACACACACACACACACACACATACACACACACCACATAATTAAAAATCAAAACACATATGCAAAGGCTAGGCTTGCACATAGTTGCTATAGAGTGCATGCTTACTCTCATGTTCAAAACCCTCAGTTCAGTTCCCAGTAACAAGGAAAATGATACATTTGAGTGCCAGTTTCCTGAAAATGAAGGGCGACAAAGGATAAGAATTTATAACGTTCAGGGCTCTTGGCAATCGTCCTGAGTAAATTCTTCATCTCTCATTCTTCAGTTAATGATTACATAGTAAGAGATCATAGACTATTCTAGTAATTCGAGCAACAGCATCAGGCTAATGTTTGCAGATTTAGGTCTGCTTTGAAAGTCTGAGATCTCAGGGGCTACCAGAATTTGGTAGCAAATGTAGAAAAGACGGGACTCTCTGTGAGGGTGAAGGTCAGATGAAGAGAGCTCAAGTCTGTGGAGAGGAACTCCATGCACTTGCAATGGGGAGCTGCTGAATGGCAAGTGCAGAGAGAGTAGAAGCTCCAGAATGTTCCCCTGGGCTCCTATGACAAAGCAACAACCGCAAGGTTCACTTCATCAGATTTTCAGCACTGCTAGCACCCTGTTTTTGTGGACCTGTGTTCTTGTTCTGTCATTATGACCCGAGGGAGCTCTGAGAGGATGGCTTCTGACACAGCCCTCTGGCACTGGCATTGGCACCGTCTTAGGCTTTCCCAAGTGGGCTTTTGTAGAGGCTGAAAGTGCTTTGCTACACTGGAGTCTCAATGGAATTCTTCTTTCTCCAGTGATCCTCGAGTCCGTAGATATTTGCTGAAATCGGGGTCAATTTGCCGTCAGTTAGATAAAACCAACCAGTGGCCAGTCCGTTGTTGTCTAGCAACAATTCCCAGACACGCATATGGAAAGCGAGGTCTATGAATGCTCGGGCAATGGCTTGGCTTCAGCCCGGAGGCATGTGAAACTGGAAGGGAAGAAACACTTTCAGTGAATCATGGCCTGGTTAAGCATTGTTTAAGGCACCTCCGTGCTTAGATGCAGAGCACTCTCCACAGACCTAAGCAGAGCAGTCCTTCCTCTGTCCTTAGAACCTGGCTGCCCTTTCAGGCTCTACCTCAGTAGTGACACAGTTCTTTGTAAATATATCTTATATCCAAAGAGACTAAAATTTTTGCTGGAACTCAAACTTAAAATTTAACCAGCTAGCCTACTTGGTACCAAGTATGGTTGTTTTACCTGCCTGTAAGTGAACAATGGAACAAACAGCTAACTGGCCTTGGATCTTCCATGCCATCAGCTTTTATAACCAAAGCTAATGCATATCTCTAATCTTAGATTAGGTCCTCTCCCATGGCCCAACTCAGAGTAATTCATGTATGCTGTGGTGATCATTTTCTGAAAATAGCCAACAACAAACAATCTCCTCCACGAATGTGGGAAGCAACCTGTGAATATTAACTTGGTAATTTATATTTGTAATTATTTGCCCTTCTGGACACTTTAGGGTCAGTTGAGGTCAGTTGGAGTCAGTGACCCAATGCCTTGGGAAGTTCTGTTGAAGATTTTTGTAGAGAATCCCTCATTCTTTTTCCACATGATGCAAAAAAAAAAATACAGAGCAAAGCCCTTTGCTAAGGACAGAAACAGAGTGACAGACAGCAGCCACACAGACCAGACACACATTATAGACAGGTGAACAACCACCACCTACAGACAAAAGGAAGGCATGATGAGAGAAGTGAAGAATTCACACTTGAGCCCATTCTTGGAGCAACTGCTCCAAGGTTAGGTGCTGACTTCCCACTGCTTTGCATAACATCAAGTTATTCTGGCACCTTTGTTGGTTTTCTTTATTGAGACTATGGCCAGAACTGGGGGATGCTGACCCTCTAGAGAAGATGAACATACACACACCTCAGCCTCTTCACCTGAGGGATTTGGGGCAGGTTATTTAAATGCTCTAGTCCTAACTTTTTTTTTAATCTACAAAAAAATTAAAAAGTAAAATCAGATGACTCAGATTCCAAGGATAGGTAAGCTCCAGGCCTATATGCCAGGGATCCTATTTGCTACCTATTGAGCTCAGTAGCAGAACTAGGTTCTAGGCAGGTGTCTAGCAGGTGATCAAGGAAGGGTCCTGGAAATGAGGGGAACAGAACAGCATAATACATACTTTATAAACATGGAATGTATTGGTAGGGCAATGCTATGCTTCTTTGCATTCTAAGTTCAACAAAAATCCGCACAGGTGCACATGAAAAATAAACCACATATAAATAAGTTTTACATAGATTTTCCTAAGATCCAAAAGCAGCAGATGCTCGCTCTGGTACTGTAAAATCCAGCTACTCCAGAGGGTGAGGCAGGGAAGTCACAAATCCCATCCAGGTATGTCTGGGCTACAGAGAGAGTTCAAGGCTGCCTTAGGCAACTTAGTGAGAATGTATCTCAAATTTTAAAACGCACACACATGCACACCATACACACACACACACGCACACACACACACAATTTTTTTGAAGCAGCATGTAAGGTGATCATCTCATTATTTGTTGGTATTTGTGTCACCTCCCATGTGTTAGCTGAAACCCTAAGAAGTAGTAACTGTCATTGGTCCAGCTTATCACTGAAGAAATCCAGCCCAAGAAAGGCAGGTAAATTCCCCAAGATAATGCAGTACTGAGAGCTGATGCCATGATGAGAAGATCCAGCTCTGCCTGATTCACAAACCTGCTCATTTCTTGCGTTCAAACCTCAGACTTCTTTTGTCTCAAACATTTAAGTTTTTCTTTTCCTTTTTATCAATCACACCTTAAACTGTCAAGTCCTCTTGAAAGGTGTAATCTAAAAGTGAAACTTCTGTGCTAAATATGGAATCATATTTAATTCAGTAGATATTTTTGTATACTCCCAACTCTAAAACTGCATTAATACCATTTTCTTCTAGGGATTTAATATATATGGCTTTTTCTAGATATGACCAATGTGGGGAAGATGGTGGTTCACTTATAGACCTGGACTTCTACCATTACTTGTCTGTAATTTCATGCTTTTGTCTATTGCTTTTCATTTTAGAAGCAGACATTTGTCCTTAAGCTGCTAGTGTGCTCCAGAAAAGGACATGACTTGCTCTTTGTGCAAACATTTGATCTATTTTCCATTATTTTATAAGTATAAGTTATAATATTAGAAGAAAAATAATTTTCAAATCTTCAAGAGAAAAGTTCAGGTCAAGCAAAAGTGAAGTTTCTCACACAACTAGGGATGGATTCATGAATGACTGGTCAGAACTGCTGTCGAACTCACCTACTTTCTCCCACTCTCCTTGCATCCTCCCTTTTCTTTTTATCCCCTCCTCTCCTGGCTCAGCTTACCCTTTTTTCATGACCTATGACTAACAAGAGGCAACCTTATTTAGTTCCTAAGTCAGTCTTCCCCAAACTGTCATTCTCAGTGACCATGGTAAAAATGTTTTGGTTGAGGATGATCATGCTACCTACCTGTGGCTAAGGAGGCTGCATCATTCATTTATTGTGTTGCACCTGTGTTTTACCAGTAAGGAAGAGTTCAGTAATAAAGAGGTGTGATCCGTGAGAAATACTGTCATCACTGTTATATGAGAGCCTGGCCTAGTGGAAAACACGATGGGAATGAAAGCATTAGTTAAAATGCTATGATCGGAAGGGCTCAGCATGCTAGAGATGCACACACTTCAAAGAAGAGCGAATCTAAATTATCAGTTTCAAAATCAAAGGTCATCTTTCTGAAATCTTAAGGTCAGGGAAGAAAAGTAAGGAAAAACAAATACACACTGTCTTTTTAGTGTACTTTTAAAAAGTGCAGCTTGAATATGTGTTAGCAGGAAGCAGTTCTCTGGGCTTGGTGGAGTATACCTGTAATCCAGATCCTTGGAGCTAAGGTGGGAGGATAGAAGTTAGCCAGGCAAACATAGCTGTCTCAAAAACAAAACAAAACAAATGAAACCAACACATAATTCTCTGCATAATGAGAAAACTAGTTGCTAAATTTGTTTGGATGTTTTACCAAAATGTCTTGGGGCAATAGTTTCTGGAAACACAACCACCATAAATACTTTAAGGTGAAAATTGGTGTGGCCTTTTGTCATATCCTCTCACTTAGAGGCCATCTGGTCAGTAGTTTAATCGAGTCTTTTGTAAATGATAGATGCTAAATCTAAGCAAGTTGCCAAAAAAAAAAAAACAGCTCATGCGAATTGCTGTCATTAAATACTACTGGCTTCCTTCACCCAGAATTACATTGCTTCGTTTTATTTGTTATTTTGAATACCTGCTAGGTACAAAGTATGGTGCGAATTACTGAGGTGTGCACAAGGCTGGGATATTTGACGGTTTTCTTGAGGGTCAAAACAGCTGAGCCATGAAATGACTTTGGAAGGAATAAGGTGCAGTGCACACGTGAAGCATGATTATTCTCCAGAATCCTGTAGAGTGTCCAAGAAATATAATGTCATTCAGTCTTTCAGGCAACTGAAAATGGAAGAGTGCCACGGGAAGAGTCAACTGCACAAATAGTGATTAATATGAAACAGCTAATTGGACTGAGCCCTTGGAGAAGATACAGAGCTGAGAGATGGAGAGGCCCACGCCATCCTGTTTGTTCTAGCAAAATGAAAGGCTTCTCCTGTTTACATTTCTTCTTATTAATATGCTGGGTGGACGGGTGTCAGAGCCTGTTCTGTTCTCTTTGCAGGGCTTTAAGAAGGTGACTGGGGGCACCTGATGAAGAGTGGCAAGCACATAATCTTGCAAAGATTAGTCAATGTACTTAACTGGGGAAACTAGAAGTCAATACAAAGAACCTGGAGAGCAAAATTAATCCCAGCCTTCGAACACAAGCGAAGAATTTGACTGAGTGTTGGAAAAAGTAGTAAAAGCAGAACGCACATGAGTTAGAACAATTTAATCACCAGATACAGCAGAATTGTCTGTGTATTTGAGCGTCCATGGCTTTGACAGCCCTCAAGAAGTGAATGTTTTATAGATGGCTTGATTCTCAGCTCTAGACTGAGCAGACAATTAAAAAGTACTGCATCTTCAGGCTGGGCTCTAGGCCCTGCTTTCACCTCCACTTTTTTTTTGTAAAGAAGCTTTGCTTAATTATTTTAGAAACAACCTGCAATCACAGGGGGAGGAAGAAGTTGCAGCTACTATCCATGCTCATTGCATTAAGAAGTCTTACATTTTTCCTTGAGTCTTGCAGTTAGAAGACGTTTTCAACTTTGAACCACGAGGTAGTTTCTTGAGAACTGAAACCAGCCTGGGGATATGGCGAGGGTAAGGTGTACTTGATTGATCCTTCTGAATCACAGAAGAAAACCTGGGTCTTAGACAAACTTGATCCTGTATGCTTTATCCAAGCCATCAGATTTGGTCACTATCAACTTTCCACCTAAGCCACTTAAATAGAGAGAGAGAGCTATTGTCAAAATCGTCTGTTGAACTCTGGTAGCATGCTAGACATTGAGGTAAACGTCTTACTGACTTCATTTGGCCAAGTATATTTTTTAAATAAATAATGAAATTCAGCCTCTAGTAAAAATTCTGTTGTTGAAATCAGTAATTTCCTTTGAGACAAGAGAAGATTCTAATAAGAAGACTTATCCAAAGGAAGTTTTCTGTCCCTGTCCCCTGTAAAATCAGTGGGGGTTGCTATCCCTCATACGGGATTGCCTTCCCCTGCCTGGGGAGGTGCCTATCTTTACTACAACTTGATATGCTATGTTTGGTTGATACCTATGGGAGGCCTGCATTTTCCTGAAGAGAAAGGGAGGAGGAACAGATGGGGGTAGGGAGATGGGGGAAAGACTGGGAGGAGGGGAGAGGGGGAAATTGTGGTAGGGATGTAAATAGTAATACAATTAATACAACAATAATAAATCATTCAAAAATTAACCTGGATTGTGGTGCTGTTGAGCTCAGAGAGGAGCAAAATCAATGGGAGAACTTGGGCTACACTAAGTCATCAGTTTGTCTTTGGTATTCTAAATAGGCTCCAACAGTCAAAGCCAGTCATGTATCTGTGTGTCTCACCCTTTGTGTGCCTCACCCTATGGAATCTTATATTTTAAGTGTCTCCTGTCATATTTCTGAGGGCCATGGAAGAGGTACTCAAGAGAAAGTAAGAGGAAATGATGTGCCTTTGGCAGCCATACTGTCAATATTTTGCTTCTCTCCCACCATTACAAATTATCTTTTGGCAATGTTTAGATTAATAGCTATGATATTAATAATGTTTAAATTTTGGCACCATGTGTTTTAGGGCCTCTAGGCATTTCAACAAAATTTACTAAACAAAATTACAAAATTAGCCAGATAAGACCATAAACCCAGACAGAGAGTGAGTGCATAAGCCTCGAGCAGAGAATTAAGTTATACAGGAAGGCATGAGACAGGCCAGCCTCTAATGATCCAGAACTGGAGCAGTCATATTTTGAAGATGCGGCTGTTCATTTGAACATGTCGTCTGCAGCCTGCTGGGCAGGAATTCTGTCAGCCAGATCTTTTTCTGGGGATTGTTTCCTTCTCTAGTCAGGGTGATTTCTCCTTTAATGGACAGACTTTCTGGTATGCACAGGCTTTCAGGCTGGGTATAGTTAAGATTAAGATGAGTTTGGGGGGAATGTGAGAGTATCCTCTGGGTTCTGACTGCAACACACTCTAGTTTTATCACCTGAGAATCAGTAGCTGCTGGGAGTTGATTCCGAGAAAATGGGATTGTGTGGAGGAGGGACTGGGGTTCTGTGTCAGGGATCGAGGTGCTGGATGACTGGGTTTGTGACGATAATGATGGGAAGAGGCTACTGTGGGAAAAAGAAGGCAGGTAGGCAAGTTCATTAACACTGGAAAGGGTTTTATTAATGGAAAGAAAGGACATGCGATCTAATACTCATTCAACTCTGCTTCTCTGCACAGTGCTACACTTCCTTTCATGGTGCCTCAAATCCCATACAATTCTTCTATTTACTCAGTGATATCTTGGACTTTGATGGGGTTATAGGTAAAAGAATCACAGCGAAGTGAACGGATAACTCATAGAAACACAAATGTTAGACTAGCAAAAGAAACTTCAGCAAAGGTTGCAGAAGTCACAGTATTTCCAGGACCTCCCTGGGAGCTTCTTCCATGTTTCCCACAACTATCAACCCAGGGCAACGGTGATTCTGTGCCCAACACATCCCCCCTGAGGACAACCTCACAGGATTGCCGGGATGTAAAGATCTATCCTCAATTTATTCAGTGCTATGAGTCATGTTCTTCAAACAGATAACTAGTTATATTCAAAGACATCTTGATGAAATAAAGCTGACTCTGCATGTATTGCTTAAAGTGTTTGTAGACTCACCCCCAGCTTTTTAGGTCTGTGTTTTCAGCTGTTGGATTTATTTTCCCATCTTCGCCTTTTTCTCCAGTAAATGTTGGCTGAGCCTTTTAATGGTTCTAACACTAGGCTAGACGCTGGGCATGCAGAGACGAGCCTGACAGACTTGACGCTTGTCCTGGAGGTGATCTCCACAAACCGGATAATAATTACAGCAATGATAGCAATTACTCCTTAGTTACCTCTGCTGACTCACGAAAGGAAGGGTGTGGATGGGCTCAAATCATCACAGTTTAACCATAGCAAACTATCCTGGTGATCTTCTAAGGGGAACAAGGATTTGAATTTGCCTCCTAGCTCTCCTGAAATGCGGCACGTGGAACAATAGTCACCACATACCCAACCATGGCACAATGCTGACGCATGTTTTCTCTTCTGCTCTTAGCATTATATTTGAATGTGGTGGGAAAAATACTGAGCTAGGAGTCAGCATTTCATTGGGCTGTATGGGCATAATAACAGAAACATCTTGTATCTTCATTTACTACATTGGCTGCAGTTGAAAAACAATGCCTTGTGTTATGCTTGCTTCCTCGGGGTGATGTAAAGGATTTGAAGATTATTTGAACATAAATGCAGTTGTGAAATAAAAATCAAGCACTGTTCTTTAATTAAATTCAATGAAATTTGACTCTCTACTCTCATACCATTGGGCTTGCAGAAAAGTGATTCTCAGTTATTTGGGGGATGTCTCCACTAAAGTCACACCATTAGGGAGACTCTGTTATCCTTACTCATGTATTCCTCACTCAGATGCCCCACTAGCGACATAAGAACATGTGCCAAGGTACAGATCCACCTGCTAATGTCCTAGACTCCTTTGTGCATCTATTGATGATACTGTTTCCACAATCTGCCACTTCTCAGTGAGTGTTATTTTCATTCCTTCTCTCGAATAGCAAACATGATAATATTGTTTTAATATTCTGAGATTCTTAACAAAACCAAGAAGATCTATTAATATCAAGCAGTTTTTTTTTTCTTTGCTTCCTTTCTTCCAAAACAGGCCTGAGGCAAGAGGCCAGAAAATACAAAGCAAGAGGCATTTTGCTTAGAAGATGTAGAAGATAAAATATGAATTATTCATATTTTGAGACAAACAATACAACATCCATATATTAATAAATTTCCCTGTCAAAGGGTATCTGCGACTCAAAATCTCCAATATTCAGACTAGCATATGCCATTAGAGATTGTGCCTGATTCACAGGCACGCATCTCCAGGGTGAAATGAGTAATTGACCAGAAAAGGCACAAAACTTCCCCATTCACAGATGCTGGTCTCTTCCAGTTTGGGTTCATGGTTTGGTCATTCTGTGGTATTTCAGTTTCAAAAGGTCTCCAGAGTCAGCATAGACCATTGAGTCTTTGATTAAGTTTTAATAGTCTTCAATATTTTGCTATTTTCTTGAGACAGCATGTGAGTTTGTTGTAACAGGTTGCAGAAAACAGACATTGGCAAAAGGTGTGGGAATTTTTGAGAGCACACAAATGAAAGACTCATTACAATGCATTGGAATTTTCACTTAGGTGGGTTAGATTCTGAATCCCATTTCTCTCTGCCCCTTACTGTGCACCACTGCCCACTCATATAGTCAATTAATGGGGTTAGAACACTTAACTGAAGAACACCCATCACCAATTCAGTACTGACATTTTTTTGTCTTGTGTGTAGAACTTAACTTTTAAAATGTTTTTGTAGTTTTTCTGTGTATCATGTATCTTGATCCCATTCATTTCCTGCCCCTTCAAATCTACCTTCCACCCCTGTACAGCCCCCAATAAAACAAACTCCAAGAAAAAAGGGAAAAATAAATTTAAAATATGAAAAAGGGAGAAATTTAAAAATCTCATCATGGAAGCTTCAGTGTGACACAGTGATTCACACTGTATACCCCTTTGTCCATACATCTCTACCTGACAAACGTCATTACAGAGTCATTGGTGGTGTGAGGCCCTTGGTCTCCACTACACAGTTGATGCTGGGCCCCCGCTAGGACCATTCCTGGGCATCCTGCTGACTGCCTTGTGTTGTGGAGATCCTGCAGCTTTGGGTCTGCAGGTCAGGTTCCTTCATGTGCTTATCTGTGCAAAATGCTGAACTGTGCTCTCCTATGAAAATGGTGTCTTCCAAAAGAAATATGACCAAGGTCTAATAGCTAGCATCTATGAGTGTGTATCTACTTTGAGATAGACCTTTGCAGATGTTGCAACATACCTATAGTATGTTGAAAAGGATCCTCCGTAATTCATGTCCACTTCAGAATTTAACTTTTTTGGGGAAAGGAATATATAGAAATGTAATTAGCGAACTATATGAATAAATGTAATGTGGATTAATGAGAACGGGAGTATCTACTAGATTAGGATAGATCTAAATGCAAAGACCTGTGTCCTTATTAGAGGGGAGATACAGAGATACAAATACACAAACTGAGAAGGTCATATGAAGACAGGTGTCCTGCCATAAGCAGGAGTCCTTTGACACTTGAAGATGTGAGGAAGGATTCTCTCCCTCAGTTCTGCAGGGATGTGATCGCCACGGAAACAGCTTTGTTTCCGGCCTGTGGCCTCTGTTCTAGTTTGCTCTTGTTGATGTGATAAAACACTGACCAAGAGTAGCTGAGGGGAGGAAAGGGTTTATTCCACCTTAAATCCATCATTAAAGACATCCAAGGTACCTGGAGTCAGAAGTTAAAGAAGAGACCTTGGAAGAATGTTGCTTTCTGGCTTGCGACCCTTGGCTTGCTCAACTGTCTTTCTTACACAGTTCAGGACTCCTACCCAGGAGTAACACCACCCACAAGGGGTCTGGTCCTCCAACATCCATTAAGGAAAGGACCAGTAGATTTGCTTATAGGCTTATCTGATGAAGGAAATTCTTCAGTTAAGACTCCCTTTTCCCAGATGACTCTCAAGTTTATATAAAGAAAACCTAGCCCCACAGCCTTCAAAACTGTGAGAAAGCAGACTTACATTGTTTTAAGCCCCTGCTTAGTTGTGCATCATTACTGTCACCGTGGAAACTAGTGCAAGCTGTAATCCAAAATTTCTAGATAGATTTTCCTGGATTTATACTGGACTCTAAATCTACCAAGTGATACTCTTTTAAGAGAAAAAAAGATGGAGACTTGAGGCACGAACTCAGAGGGGAAGACTCCATGGAGGTAAAGACTGGAATGGAGTATCATTAGGCCCAAATCTCCAGGATGTATGGAGAGCCACTGAAATCTGGGGAAGAAGCAAGGTGTGTCTCCCACAAAGCGCTTGAAAAGAACAAATACTGCCAATGTTTTAGGTCTTGGGGTCTACAGCATGGGAAAAGGACACATTTCTGTTCTTTGAAGTTACCACATTTGTGCTAATTTTTTAGAACAACCAGAGGAACAAAATACAAACATTTAATTCTGACAATGCCAAAAAAATAGCAAGAAGGGAACCCAAAAGAAAATGGTGATATAGCTTTTTAGAATTGTCTACATCTCAGGTACACAGCTGAGATTTAAAGACAAGTCTAGCTCTTGTCCACCTTAAGACCACACACACCAAATTAGTTCCTACTATTTCCTAAGACATTTTGATGTTATTGTACAGGAGAGGAAACAAAAAGAAGTAGAACACTTTGTTTTGGTTGACGTATGTATACGGGAAAGGAAAAACAACAACACCTTCTCATATCGATATCTACTCGGCTCATATTGGTTCAAAGTCTGTTTTGAATCACTCGTTATAGAGACTCAAAGGGGTTAAAACACAGTTGCTATTTCTGGAGTGTGCACTTCTGAGAATCTAGGAAAAGCCAGGAAGTCAGGATTGTCAGCAGGCTCTGAGAGCCACATGTAGCAGCATTTTGCACATTAGACAAAGGATATTTCCCAAACATAGGGATGTCTCACAAAGATATAACTAATGAGAAAAGGAAAACCAGTTTCCTTCATTGGGGCATATCAACTATACCCCAGGGAAGGCCCCTTGCCTAGTCCTATTTGGCAACCCCAAAACAGACTTCACATTTTTATCTATGTGTGCTTTATATATTTTTTTCTGTTTTGTTTTTTTGGTCTTGGTATTTTTTCTCTTATTGATTTTCTTGGTTTTTATTAGTCTCTTTTGATTCTGTATATGATATGTGTGTGTGTCACACACACACACACACACTCTCTCTCTCTGAGAGAGAGAGAGAGAGAGAGGAAGTTGGGTGAGAATGGAGATGGGGAGGATCTGAGAGGAGTTGGGGGAGGGATATAAAAAATTCAAAACCCACGAAACTGGGCTCAGTCAAATTTAAGAAAAGTGGAAATCTAGTAGAGCTCACAGGGCAGAGGGCATTCTGACGAAAAGCGGTGTTTAGAGGCTCAAAGGTGAGACGCTCTGTGACCTACTTAGACTTCTTATTTCCTTCTTGCCAGGCAAGAAGCTAAGGGCAGAGATACAAACCAGGTTTATGAAGAACCATGCATGTAAAGCTGAAATTTACTCTCAGGAGGAAGGAAAATTCTAGAAGAAAGGAATGAAATGTAATAATTTGCTGAAGTATCTCTACATAAATAATATCTTTCTTTGACATGCATTTAGTGAAGGGAGCAAGAATATCCCTCCTTTCAAAACCAAGAGTTCATTAGCACCTGTCAAAAGTTGCACTAGACAATTTAAGCAAGCACAAAAGCCTCCATTTAGACTTAAATATAGGGGAGAGCTTTAGTTCACTTCCACTGAAACACAAAGGACTGAGACACTGAGTTTGTGGAAAACATTGAAGAATATTAGTGGGCAAGATGGTTCACATGGTGGCATCTGTGCTTGTTGGTTGTCACTTAGGAAATCATGCTCTTGTGAACTGTGTGATTGTGTCCTCCAAAATTCTTATACTGAGCTCCTCCTGCCCCATGAAATGAATTAGAAAGAAAGGAATTTAGTAGTTAAAAGACTTTAGAAGCAATCAGGATTAAATAACGTCAGGAGGCTGGATCCCTCACGATTGAAATTAGTGCCCTCTTAAGTCTCTAGAAAGTTTATCTCCCTCTTTCTATCCTATAGTGACACCACAAGAAGCAAGTACTCTGCAACTCAGAAGAGGACACTCGCTAGAGTCCCCCTGACAGGCACGGTGATCTCAGAATTCCAGCTTCCTGAACTACATAAAATATATTGTTTTAAAGCCACTTAATCATGTTTAAAAGCTCAAGCTGGCTACGAGGTGTTCAAAGCCCCACAGAGCCTGGTCTCTGCAATTACACTTTAGACCAGTAGACATCATTTTCTTGGAAGGCTAAACCCAGCAAGGCACTGGATGAGGTTTCTATCACAATAAGTAAGAAAAACATAATCTATTAGATTATAGTTTACTGAAATAGAATGCCCCCCCAAAAGAGGTCAAGAGGTCAGGGGTCTCTTGCTTAACTGTCTAAAGTTTATTAAGACTTTGTGAAATTTCAGGGCATCCTGTTTATATGGAGCCTATTTGTCACTTTCTTATTCGTTCTTTTATTGTTTCAGTTTTGAGTCTTAGTAGGTAGCACTGTTGTAGATCAAATGAAGTTCCTCATTCTGCTTCCTGAGTAAGTGCCTAGATTGTGGACACATGTCACCACACACAGCTGATGGTTTTATTATAAAAAATGAAAAAAAAATGAAGCTGAAAGCTTAAACTAAATTAAAACACACCAGTGGACGTGGGTCATCCAAGGCAGTTACAGTACCAGAAAAAGCTGTGATTTCAAGTCACAATGTATGCACCAGTGGCCAAAGTAAGTGACCATGGAGATTTTTGAATGTCATGGATGGCATTTTGTCAGCTAGATATAGTGAAACACAGTGTTGGTGTCTGAAAATTTAGAAATCATACAAACAAGATGTTTAGTAAGCAATGCCAGGTTTTGCACTCTTTAATTAGATAGATATTTGACGAACATAGGTGGTTATCTGGTTCATTGAGGTTTTTAATCTGCATTCAAAGATAAAGACTAGGGAGTGTCTCACTTGTCGAAGGAGATATTGGCTTATATTCCCATCCTGTGATATTCCCCATCTCGAGGCTCCCGAAAGCACAGTGCGAAGTGAGACGGTGTACTGAGACAGTGTGTGTCTGGTGTAACGTTTTCGATCTGTCAGTTTGCTCTTCAGATCATCCGTGCCACGGTCAGAAGAATGTCTGCAGGTAAGATGAAAGTTGGTGGGTACAGAAAGTCACATGCCCCTTTGTAAAACCCAGAGATGACAACAGTGGAGAGATGTAAGACCAACCAGAAGGCACATTGAATCCCAACTCCACTCCCAACTTTTATATGTATTGTTTTCATATCCACAGCAGAGCCATTGAACTCAGTGGCTGGCAGAATACCCATTTGCAGTAATGTATTCAAGTTGCATCACAATGAGCTTCAATGAGCTTTGTTTTTCCCCAAGGAGAGTTTGCAAGACATCAGCAAGAAACAGAACAATCAAACTTCAGAAAGCAGTCCTTTCTCTGTCCTCAGTGTCGTGTATGTCCCTGCAGGCCACATTTTCCTTTACAATCTTCAAACTTAAGTCCTTTCCTCCCATGCCGTCAGCACTTCTCATCCTAAGGGACACAAGATTTATTTTACTGTGTTTCAGAATACGCATCTCTTGGAGATGCAACTGTCTTCTCTGCCTCAAATATTTTTATTACAAACTTGTTTCAAGAGAAGTTTTATACTTAATTTGGAAGACTTGCCCTGTCAGTTTCATTTTAGTACAGGACTTTTACTAGGTTAATTTGATTCAACTCTGAATTCTTTATCAGATCAGAACTTGCTATTATTCCTTTAACTCCAGAAAAAAAAACTCATCATTTTTTTTTTCAAAGCATGCTGGCTATGCTCCAGTCTTTTGTCCCTTGCACCTAGAATCTGATTCACCTTGAGTTACATGGTATCTCATTTATGCATTCAGTACATGTTTATTGAGTATGTCTATATATGTGCCAGTAATATAAAGGTGTCTAATAAAGCATCCCTGACCTCAAGAAGATATTAGACTAATGATGGAAGCTGTTGCACAAACATTTCAGCATACTACACAAGTCCAAATGCAAAAGTGGAGTTATGTCCACAGAGCTCAAGAGTGTTGCATTCAGGAAGGAAATTGGTACGTCATAAGTCAGATGCTACTAAACATCACTAAAGGAAGGGAGACTTTAAAAGATATCTATCAGGAATTTTTAATAATAACTTAATAAATTAATTTTAATTGGCAAACACAAATTTTACATATTAAGCTCATTAAATATGATGCTTTCAATTATGCATGCATTGTAGAATGGCTCAATTGAGCCAAGTAACATATGTGCTTCACATATTAATCATATTTTGTAGTGCTATCACTTAAAATTTATGCTTGTACTTTTCAAGAATCCAATATACTTTTATTAACTGTGGTTAGCTAGTACCATAGCTCTTACCAACCCCACTGTTTCCAACTTGCTGAAGTGTTTTTTAACAAGTAAGGTCAACCATGCTAAAGTTTTGTGGAACTGAACTATATCTAATATTTGTATGCATATTTTTGGATTTTGATACCTTAGATTACAGCTAGTGTTTAACAATTGTTCTTCACCAAAGTTGTCCCTTAACACAGCAGTTCTCAACCTCTCAGCCTGTAGATCACAACCCCTTTGGGGGTCGAATGACGCTTTCACACATATTAGTTACCCTTCATATCCGATATTTATATTAGGATATAAAACAGTAGCAAATTACAGTTATGAAGTAGCAGTGAAAATAATTTTATGGTTGGGGGGTCACCACAACATGAGGAACCGTATAAAAGGGTCACAGCATCAGGAAGGTTGAGAACCACTGCTTCAACATATTCAGAGAAAAAGGAGTTCTAAGCCAGCGACATTTCAGAGATACAGATCTTCCCCCAGCAGCTGAGTATGTGATGTGCATTACTCGATGACAAGCTGTTATAGCAGATCTCGGGCTTTTAATTTGGTAACTGTTTCTCACCTTGAGCACAGAAACTTTCTCCCATAGCATCCTCAGAACAAGCACTCCAAGGAGTAAATGTGGGAAGATGGTCTTTTATATTAGTACAGTGTGAAGGATAGTGGAAAACATCAAACAGTGTTGCCAATGAAACACAGCAACCTGCAAATGTCTTAATTCAGTGCCCACTGTACCAGTTGACAACTCATTTCTATCAATAGAAAGGTGAACACTGGGGAAAACACAAAAGTGCAGAAAAGGCCACTTGCCTTATTATCCGGAAATGGCTACTATTCATTTTGTTGTTGACATTTTGAGACCTTAAATAATAAAATGTATACTGATATTCACAATTGCTTTACTAGTTATCATAGAAATATAGAATAAGTTAGAAAACAAAGAAGAATCTCATGTGTGTAATGAAACTCCTCAACTTTATTTATATACTTGCCTATACATTTAACTGTTGCAAAAACCTGTAAATTGTGTAAGTGGGGCATTGTGTAATGTATGACTATGTGTACACATTGTTTAATCTTTAAATCAGGTTAAATCTCCTAGTCTATGCTTCAGTCATAATACTTTTCTTGCAGGTTTTATTTTGATTGAAGTACAATTAATTGACAAAGGTGTTAAGTTTTCACAGTAAACACAATTTTGGAAAAGACCAAGTTGTAAGTGTTGTCAGAAAAAATGGTTCAGTTAATACTGATGAGAACTGAGTAGTGGAGGATTAGGGCAACATCCTAACAGATTTTGTTTTTCTATGGCGGGTGATCTCTGAGTTAATAGAATCTAACAGGAAATACAGTTCTTAGCTAAAGGATGGCCTAGCATCTACAGCACACAACTTAAATGTAAAATCTTGTGTACTTGCCCCTGTTTCAAAGGTCTTGAAGAGTCCCACCAACAACTGGTCCCTGCTTGGATGCTGTTCTTCTCTTTTGGTAATCTGCATGCATCTGCAGGCTGCTGTCATTTTGCCTGCCAACTTAATTGTATTGCTGTTCAGAAATTAGCATCACTGTACCATGAAAGATTCCTGGGCAGCCCTTCCATTTGATGTATCCCTAGATTTTTCTCCCTGGCCATGATCTGCCTTCTTGGCTGCTCTGCTTTCGTTCTTTGATTTGCTCAGTGGGTTGGCAGGAGTCATTTACAGGGGCACTTCTAGCTGTGGTTTAAGGCTTCCTCAACCCTCAGCTTTCAGGCTTGGTGCTCCCCAGTGACTTCCTTCATTTCCAAATTTCCCTGTGTGCATAAACAAAGCCAGAGTTAACTGAGTTCAACAGTAATCCGTCGCTGTTCTGCAGGGAGTAAAATGAAGCATGTAACAGTTTGGGGATAAAACAAAACAAACAAAACCCCTCTGTTTGGAAAGAAATGAAGCCAGAGGGACCTCAGCTATGCTGAGTGATTCTAACAACCAAGGGCTTGGGCCATTTCACCGGGATGTTTAATATTTGTGGGAACAAAGAGCCTGGAAGAGAAATGTGTCAAGTGAGAGGGCAGCAAGATAACACAACAGTTCCTGGGGCAGTTCTGAGAGGGTGTGTATCTACTTTCCTTCATCCTTCCTGTCCTTCTTTTTCTTACTAATGCTGGTGATCAGACTCAGGGCTTCAGTGGGGAGAAGAGCTCTCTAGTACCATGCTACAGCTCCGTATTGGTTTGTTTGTTTATTTATTAATTTATTTATTATTTATTTTGTGTTTTTTCAAGACAGGATTTGTCTGTTGCTTTGGAGCCTGTCCTGGAACTAGCTCTTGTAGACCGGGCTTGCCTTGAACCTCCTGTCTCTGCCTCCCAGCGCTAGGATTAAAGACATGCACCACCGCTACCTGGTCCGGTTTCCTTTCTTAAGAAGACTTTCATGAGGGGGGGAGGGGGAGCAATGAAACTGATATCTCGCAAGAGGAGGTCATTTTGGGGTTAGGGAGAAACCTGGTGCCAGGGATACAGTAATCTACAAGAATGACCCCAGCTAAGACTCCTAGCAATAGTGGAGAGGGTGCCTGAACTGGTCTCTTTAAATCGGGTTGGTGACTATCCTAATTGTCATCAGAGAGCCTTCATCCAGTAACTGATTGTCGACCGAGGTTTCTGTCCTACCAGGTCCCACAGTCATTTAGTTCCAAATAAACAAACAGAGGTTCACATTAAACATAAACTGATTGTCCCAGTAGCTCAGGCTTCTTATTAACTCTTGTAACTTATATTAGCCCATAAATCTTGTCTATGTTAGCCATGTGGCTTCGTATATTTTTTTTCGGCAAGGCAGTCACATCCTGCTTCCTCTGTGTCTGGGTGATGACTGCAGATTGAATCTTCCCTCTTCCCAGAATTCTCATTGTCCCACCTCTGCTTCCTGCCTGGTTGCCCTGCCTATACTTCCTGCCTGGCTACTGGTCAATCAGAGTTTTATTAAACATAATACAAGTGACAGGATAAAAGACCATTGTCCCACAGTAAATGATAGAAGCAGATGCAGAGATCCAAAGCCAAGCATTGGGCCAACCTTGGGAGACCAACTGAAGAAAGGGAGGAGGGATTATATGATCCAGGGAGGTTAAGATCATGATAGGGTGAGAGGGAACCCATAGAGGAAGCTGACCTGAGCTAATGGGAGCTCATAGACTCTGGAACTGCAGCTAGGGAGCCTACACAGGACCAGCCTAGGCCCTCTGCATGTTGGTGACAGTCCTGTAACTTGGTCTGTTTGTGGGACCCCAAGCAATGGGATTAGGACCTATCTCTGGCACATGCGCTGGCTTCTGGGAACCTATTCCCCATGCTGGTATGCCTCGTCCAGCCTTGATGCAGGGGTAGCAGCTTGATCCCACTTCAACTTCATATACTATGCTTTGTTGACTCCCATGGGAGGTCTGTCCCTTTCTGAACAGGAGAGGAGTGGATTTATGGGATGGAGGAGTTAGACAAGAAGTAGAAAGAAGGAATCAGGAAAGAGGAGGGAGGGGAAACTGTGGTTGGTATGTAAAATAAATGAAAAAATTAATTTAAAAAAGAGACTATCTGAGACTCTTTTGTCAGGGACCTGGCAGGTACTGAGGCTTTCGTAGATCCAGAAGGTCTGATGCATGTTTTCTTAGAGTTTGTTTTAGTTTTACAGCAACGATGCAAGGCTAGCACTTTCACAGTTTACCCATAATAGAGTGGCATAATTAAGGGATGTGGATTTCCAGGGATTCCCACAAAATAGTTTAAATCCTATGCAGACATGCAGAAATATTTGGGAGTTTTTGGTTTTGGTTTTTGTTTGTTTGTTTGTTTGTTTTCTTGGGTTCTGTTCATGAATCCTTTCATTTAAGGGCTTGGAGAGATATCTCAGAAGTTAAAAGTCCCTCTGCTCTTTCAGGGAACGCAGTTTGGTTCCCAGCATTCACAAGACAGCTCACAACCACTTGTAACTTGAATTTCAAAGGATTTGATGCCCTCAACTGGCTTTCTCAGGCACCAGGAATGTGGTACACACACACACACACACACACACACACACACATGCACACATATATGCATGTACATACAGGCGAAACACTCAGGCACATAAAATAAACTCTTTGATGGAAAAAGGAGAATCCATTCATACAAACAACATAGGATGCAGTGCAGTAGATGACAGAAAGACAGAGAATAGGCAAATGGTAGATTTTGGATATGTGTGTTCGTTTTTCTTGCCTTTAGGAATGATACGGGAGTGGTGTTGTGAGCAATGTCCTGCTGGCCTGCACCATCCCTGACAGATCCACGCTGCACCTCGCTGGAACTGATGCTCTCAGGGCCTTTGTTACTAACCACAGTACTTCCCTTTCTTCCGGTGTGCTGATGCTAAAAACAAAACCCAAACTCTTGAAAGTCACTGTTGTGGCTACACAGTAACTTTCTAAATATACACTGCCTGCTAGCATTATTTACTTTCAGGAGCACTGCATGCATGCACTCCTTTAGCTATCATCTATTGAGGAGAGTTAGGATAAAATGCTGTCAACGTGGGCTTCTTTCTTTGATATGTGTATATTGTCTGTTTTTCTTTTTTACTTTAAAGAGCATGGGGTATATTTGTTGCTTATTTTATCACATCCTGAATGGGAAGTGTACTTTCCTGTATGTTATGATTCATGCCCAATCTAGCCCTGTCCTGGAGTTGTTAGGCAAGAACCTGCTACCATAACTAAGAAACGGCAGGTAACAGAAACCCTTCATTATCCACCCAGGGGCGTATTTGTCACGTGTTTGTCCTGAAGGTATGCCGGTGACTTGGGGGAAACTTGCTTCTATAACTGCAAACTTTGCTGCACAGGAAGTCCAGAGAGTTCCCTCCCTCCTGAGTCTAAGTTATTCATGAGCTTGGGGATGAAAGACATGTGATGATTTTCAGAAATATAAAATGCCTGATGTTGTTTCCGTGTCAAGGGGAAACACTTTTATCTTCATGAAAGAGAGAACAGAAAGAATGCTTTTTCCAAAGAAAAAAGTTACAATAACTTTTGTGATTTCCATGACACACATAGTACAAAATTAGATTATTTTTCATTCCTCCATCCCCTAACCTTCACCTTCATCTGCAAATATCTACAAAACCTGGTATTTCGGAGTTAGACTTTTAAAAGAAAGAATTGAATGAGAGACAGAAGTGTTGAAAAAGGATGCCCACTGTAGTCAGGATTGGTGGTACTCACTTTCAGTCCCAGCTCTCAGGAGTCTGAGGTGGAAAATCAGGGGTTGACACAAGCCTGAGCTACACAGTAAGTTTCAAGTCAGTTCTAGGTGACATAACAAGATTCCATTTCTGTCTGAATATATGATCTAGGCTTGTCGCCTCCACACTCAAGCATACACGCATGCACATGTAACCACACACACACACACACAGAGAGAGAGAGAGAGAGAGAGAGAGAGAGAGAGAGATCTTGCTGGAAAACTGAAATAAAATGAATGAATATCTGGGAAGAACTTAAAATTTTGGTATTTACTGATGTTAAAACAAGGCAATGTTTTTGATATATACTATTTATTGTACTACTTGGTAGAATACTAAGAAGTAGGAAATCATTTCTGTTCCCATTTTATAGATAAAAAAATTGAACCTGTATAAATAGAGCAAAATGTGTCAGATTAGCTCACACAAGCAAACGTAGTGAGATGTGAAAGCTCAGTAGCTGCCCTGCTCATGTTTCATAGCCACACATGTTCAAGGGAATCCGAATATATTCTGAAGGCCATTTGTTTCCAGAACTAGTGCTCCAATCTCTTCTTCCTCAAAATGTGGTCCAGGAACTAGCAGGATACACATCGCATGGAGCCTATTCTAGAAGCAGAATCTCAGACTTTGTCTTCAGTGATGTCTTGTAATTTTTTTCAAATAATTGTCTGTGTGTGTGTGTGTGTGTGTGTGTGTGTGTGAGCGTGCATGTATAAGAGCTGCTTGGTAGTGCTTTCTGACTTTTGCAGTTTAAGTATTCTCATCTCATCATACCTTATGTCAGATCCCTGACACAGGCTAAGGAACAGACAGTAATTGTCTCTGTGGAAGCCACACACACCACTGAACACCAGACCTATGGATTCAGTCTACTCACTTCACAGATCCCCCTAATGCTGTATGTGTTTGACAAACACTGGTCTAAGCTAGTTTTGTGTGAGCTCATTTTGATGACAGCAGTAAGGTCTGGTCTGGTGTTTGCTGGTCTGGCTCTGGTCTGGTGTTTGCTGGCCACTGATCTACTACTGTAGTGAAGGAAGCATGCAGGGTGGGATGCTTCTCGATCATTCCATGACAAAGTGGCACTCGCTGTCTGGGTTTCCATCTCTGGAAGTCTCTGAGTGGCCTCAGTGTCAATAAAATAGCTTTTGGAGATGTGTCTGGCTGTGACCCAGCAGGGGCTTGGCCATGCTCTCTAGGAGACTCAGGAGAGCCTGAAAAGCAGCCTTTCACACCATTATGCAAGGTTTCTCCTGACTGGGATGCGAATGTGCTTCGCAGATCATTTGGGGATCAGAAAGTTAGGATGCTTTGCTTCTGCTTGCTATCACATAAGCTGTTTCTTTCAAGCCAGGGTGCATTTATCCCACATATAGAGTGGAGAGAAAAATTGGTAACAGGAAGGCTTATAATGTACATTACCACACATGCCTTTTATCTGGAACTCAGCAGAAAGCAGCATTTCATTGTTGTTTGGCATGTAGAAACAAGCATTTACTTAAGGAAGTGCTTTGTAGAATATAAATGGGGATAGATGCATTTGTGCCTTTTTTAGCATTCCTTCCATCTACCATCTGAAATACAAGTGCTAGTCAATGAAAAAGAAAATGCTAGTGAAAGGGAAAGAATAATTTCCTAAGCCAAAAAAAAATAAAAAATAAAAACCTTTTGTTAGAAACATAGAAGCAAGAGCTCGGCTGATAGAGATACAGAATAGTGACTCATTATCAACTGTGCTTCTGGAGCTTCCTATAGCTCTTTCTACTCACCCCTAGAGTGAATCTCTACCACCTATCTCCTATAGCTTCTCATCCTTTTATGCATTCTGATGACTTCTAAAACACTCTTTCAGATGATGAATTGCAATAATTTTCCAACACAAATCTCATCTGCCTACTAAACATCATCATATGAATCCCTGCAGTTCAACTCACCTTCCAAGATGACTCTTCTGCATCAAGGGTAGCAACTCTGTCCATTTGCCACAGTGTTTACCTTGCCCATTGCAATACTACATTTTTCAGTTTGTGTGTCACACATGTCACGATGTGACACACATGTCCTTCTGTGTTGCTTTTATTGGATAATGAATAAAGCTGTTTCGGCCAATGACTAGGCAGAGTAAAGTCAGGTGAGAAATCCAAACAGAGATAAATAGAGAGAGTAGGTGGAATCAAGGAGACAACATGTAGCTTTCAAAGGAAAAGGATGCCTATTGGTAGGTCACAACCTTGTAGTGATACATAGATTGATAGAAATGAGTTAATTTGAGTTGCAAAAGCTAGCTTGAAATACGCCTGAAACATTGGCCAAACAGTATTGTAATTAACATAGTTTCTGTGTGATCATTGAGGTCTGGGTGGACAGGAAACGAACGAACAGTCTCCAGTTACAGCATCACAGATCCTAAGCCCATGTTAGCAAGGATTGTGTTGATCTTATCCCTCCTGCCAGAAACATGATTTTGCAGGGAGCAGAATGATCACAAAAAGCTCAGGTTGGCACTAGTGAATCTTCTCAAAACCATCAGAAGGAAGAGACTATGCAAAGGGTTATTCCTATTATTCTCTTTTTTATTGATTTTTATTGAGCTCTACATTTTTTTCTGCTCCCCTCCACTCTCCTCCCCCTCTCAACCTTCCCCCTACTACTTTCTTAGGAAGTCTAATTGCCTGGGTCATGACTAGAAATCCAACAAAATATAGTGAAGAAGAGAACCAATTCAAGTAGGTGACATCAAGCTGTTATTCATAACAAATCGAATACTGTCTCTCCAGAGAGGAAAAGTGCAATATTTGTGTACTGATTTCCTTAAGCTTGTAGACTTGCCTTGTGGGGACTAACACCTCTTAATTTCCATGTTTCAGGTAAGGTTTCTGTGGCTTCTCAGCAGTAGAGGCAACATAGAAGCCCAGAAGAGAAAACAAGATCCATACTGAATGAAGACTTATACCTCATGGGGATGCTCAACTCAGACCTAGGGCTTGTTTTGACTCCCTCCCAAACAGTCTTCCACCTTCCATTAGCAAGTGAAACTCTACCAAGATATCGCTAAATAGCTGTATATATATATNTCTTAAAATGTAGAGGCTTCTCTTTTCTTGCTTTTATTAATAACATAATCTCCTTCTTTCCTCCAGACTGCCTGATTCGTTTTCTGATACTAAATCTACAATCATTTACTCATTTATTATTTACTTATTTGTTTTTAAGATGTAATGTCACCTAATTTCTCAGCCTTATAAGACTTTTCCGTTTGATTTTCCGAGATTTGATCTCACTATGTAGCTCTGGCTATCCTGGAACTCACTACATAGACTAGGATGGCCTTGAACTCACAGAGATCCACTTGCCCGGAATAAAGGCAAACACCACCATGGCGAGGCACCCTCTAAGACTTTTCAATACCTGTCCTGTTGCATTTGACCAGTTGTGTGTTGTATGCTGTATTGGGATGCTTTGACTTTGGCCAAACTGTTTAACACAAAATTGCTGCTATGCTCTGCTTCTTCATGCCCCCAAAGCTGGAATGTTACTCATGTGACTTGGAACACTGGTATTTTTCTCAAAACTCAGAGTTAATGTCAAACTCTTCTGAAACCCTGTCTTGATGTCTCTCCTCTGAACCAGGGTTCCTTGAACTTCAGTACATTGGAATGCCTTGTGGTTGATGATGGTTAGTGTTTATTGTCAAATTGACAGAATCTAGAACCACCTAGGTGATATATAGGCCTTTGTTCATGCTCTTAGGGGTTTATCTTGCTTGTATTAATGGAGATGGGAGAACCCTCTCCTTGCTTGTGGCCCCATTTCCTTAGGTGGGATCCAGGACTGTGTCAGTGGAGAAGGGATGCTGAGCAGCGCCGTGCATTCACTGCTCCTGCTTTCTGATTGTGGATCCCAATAGTCCAGACAATTCAAGCAGTCTCCTTTCACTCCCCTTCTTGATGGCCTTGAACTGTGTGCCAGAACAACACATTCTCCTTTAGGTGCTTTTGTCAGCATATTTGATCACAACAGAAATAGAAGCTGAAGTGGAGCTCTTGTGAAATATACCAACAAGATGGCTGTCTGGCATCTCTGAGATGGAGCTGAAGAACCTGTGTTTTTAGGAAGTTCCCATGTGTTGCTAATACTGCTGACTCAGAAAATGCCCTCAGAAGCACAACTGATGTTTCTTTTTCTTAGCATTAATTACAAATCATGTAGAGGCATCTTACCGGTCTCTTGCCCTCAGTGTGGATGCAACAGAGAACAGAGACACTACTTTGTTAATTTCTGAAACATTGCACTTGACACTATGGCTGGCATGAAGTAGTGCTATGGAATAGAAGGAAGGGAAAAGAGGAACAATGAAAAGCAGGGTTTTTTTTTTCTTCAAAGATTGGTATACAGAAGATGTAGAGATTTTCAGAGCACATTTCCCAATGCTGTAAGTTAGCAGCGTTAAATCATCTACAAAGTCCATGTGCTCTGCTGTCCATGGTTAAGCCCGTGCAATGCTGTGCTCTGAGTGTTGTCTTAAAATGCTGAGTTTCACCATGTGATGTTAGGTTTGTCACTTAATAGCCCGCTAAACTTGTTTTTATGCTCACAGAATGAGTATAATAAAATGGGGCTAATGGAGCCATTGTGTGTTTAAGTGAGGCAGTACATGCGAAATAGTTTTCATGGTGCTTAGTATATTATGGAACACTAATAAATGTTAGCTACCATTTTATTATATTCTCCCTTAAATTGCTTACTTACAAAATGATAAGAAGACTTCAGTAATTTGGTAGATATGAATTCTAAAGAAACATCAAATTCCTTAAATTTTGGCATTTTTGGCCTCATGCAACAGTATTTATTTTAAACATTTAATATATTCTTAAACGGAGGATGTTGTTGAGGTGAAGGAATGTAATAAAATATTTATCATGGACTTTTAATGAATGTTATCCATTTTTATTTAAATTCCTATTAATACACCAAGAGGAAAAAATTTCAAAAGTAATAATGTACTTGAAGAATATGTCTCTGACAATAACTTGTAGTCAGAGAGACAGCTTCAAACAAAGATCTCTAAAGGTTCATAGTCCTTAACTAAACATTTCTCAGAGATATTGCCAGTCTTCACTATACTAGTTTTAATTATGGTTAGAAAATATATAGCAATTATAATATCCAGAATCAGGATCCCAATGAGTCATTTGCAAGCCATGGCAGGGGCTTAGACACCAGGCGGATATGATGAAACTTGGCAAGGAAGGATTTTGAGATGAGGTAACTGTACTGGGTAGTCATAGGTGGGTCTCACAGGAGCATGCTCTTTCACAGACAAAGAATGTGGGGGAATTAGGTTCTAGTCATTAGAACTGTACTTCTCCTGTCCTTTCCCTTGGCATTCATTTGGTCATTTGTTGTTTAAAGTATGTTGTCTATTCCAGGCTTTGATAATTATTGCCATCATATGGTTTGATTTAACTTCTATATCTGTTTATTAAATACATGTTGGAATTGACCTTATTTGCAGATGGATGCTTCTATCACTCAAGACAATTCTTGAATCACATAGTTACCAGTGCACTTAGTGTTTCTAACCTCAGATTCTGATAACAGGAAGGATAAGGTATCCTACTAAAATGATGTCCTCAGTACTGACACTTTCCTGTGTCGCTGTCCCAGAGCTAAGGTGTCATGGCTGTCAGAGAAGACTGTCCCAAATGGCAATGAGAATGTGAATATATAATCCATGTTGGTCTGGTTCAAGGCCTTTATCCTCTAGCACAACATCATCACTGGAACCTCACCAAAAATTTTCTTGTACATCCTGCTGTTGTTTTGAGTCATGAGAATCCTGTGGCTATTTTTCTGCAGAACCAGTCTCTTCACATACTCTAACAGGTCATAGATGGGGTATGTGTTAAGGTGGGGCCAACCCAAGGCTCAGGATGTGGGTCTGGGTGGTAGCTGAGCTTTCTACATTGTGGAAGATTCATTGGGATATGTGCCCTACCTCCTAAGAAATCAACATTCACCATTTAAGGATTTTTTTCAACAGTGAAATGGAAACCTTATCATCCTTCTGTTTAAGTATATTCTGTAACCATGGCATTCAAAGGTAGAAGTTTTATAAAGGAGTTTGAAAGTGACTCCAAAGGGTCATCTCTATTTCCATTCTTTTCATGTCTCTGTCTCCCATGGAATCAGTTTGATCCTGAGACTGATTCATTTCAGTCACAAGATAGATCAGAGAGAGATGGAGGGAGGGAGAGAGATAGGGAGAGAGACAGAACCATGCAATGAAATTATTATTTCAGGTCGATTGATGGACCTTATTTAGATGGTAACAGAATTTGGAATTTAGATTGTATTAGCCTCTTAATTGAATGCCAAGTACAAGTGAGAGTCACCTGAAGTGCCCGAGAGAGGTAAATCCTCCCCAAATTGTACAGCTAAAGAGGAGTGCAATATATGCCTGAAATCAACCCTGTTTCCAAGCAAGGGCAGTGTCTAATAAATCCCAACATACA
Organism: Bramus lutescens; assembly: GCA_001685075.1. Classification (NCBI taxonomy): domain Eukaryota; kingdom Metazoa; phylum Chordata; class Mammalia; order Rodentia; family Cricetidae; genus Bramus; species Bramus lutescens. The sequence goes on from LOEQ01006121.1 coordinate 35,923, forward strand.
GGCATGTCTCTTTTCTCAGGCTACCTCTGGAGCTGTGCAAGTTTAAGTAAGATTGTTTCCATATGAGGATTAAGGAACAATGGGGATCAATGTGGCTGTTACCCTGAATTAATATCTATTTTTCACAAACTTGCAGCTCAATATTTCTAGTAACTTGTTACTTTTGTCAAACAACTAGTAAGAGATGAATGTTTGACAAAATTACCCATGGTTATACTGACTAACATCAGTTGTTATGTTGTATTTTTCACTGTTTCCTTATTTTAATTCTGATTGCCTGTTCCAGTTATAATTCTTCAATACTGATAGAAAATGACAGCAGGAAGTGTCGGGAGTATAGAGGAGACATGATCTCTACATCTTTGCTCCATGGATACATTCTCTGTAATAAAGAGCTGGTGTGCTCACACTTTGTCTAAGTAGAATACATTTTCAGAGTGAACTGAGAGTAGGTGGGGATGGGAACTAGAGAGATCAGGTATTGGAGGGAAGTGGTGGAGGGGGAGTGAGCAGAGAGACAGCTGGCATTGGGGAGCATGGGAGGGTGCTGGTGTGGAAACCTAGTGCAGTAGAAACTTCTGGAATCTATGAGGTGACCCTAGTGAGAACTCCTGGTAATGGAGGATAAGGAGTCTGAACTGGCTGTCTTTTGTAGCCAGGCAAGGCTTCTAACGGTGGGAATGGATTACGTTCGGCTGAGTTGTTGGGTGTGGGGTTCCCTTGGATATCCCCAAACAACCCAGACTGATACTAGGACAGAATATTTCTCTCTGAAAACTGACAGCAGGGCCCCTTTGCTGAGGACAACATCCACACAGCCTACTGAATGTAGTAAGATTGAGCTGGTACCATCATGAAGCCTTCACCTCTATGTTCTAGTCTGTTTGGTAGGAGAACGTACTCTGTGGGCTATAGAAAGAGAAAATTGGACACCAATCCAGCCACACAGCCCTCACCCTACAATCTGTTCTGTCTGCAAGATGTGGTGAGGCCGTGGTGGCACAGAACTTGTGCCAACCAATATTTGGTTTAACTTGAGGCCCATGGCATGAGAGGGATCCCATGCCCTATACAGCCTGGATGGCCAGGAACCAGAGACTAGAAAGCCCAGCTACCAAGGGTAGAACCTAAAAAGACTGACAGAACAATAAAACAAAATCATCAATGCAATGACTTCTGATGGTATTCTGCTATACTCATAGATTGGTACCTTATGTAGTCATCATCAGTCTTTCATAGGCAACAGATGGGAACAGGTACAGAAAACCACAGTCAGACAGTGTTGTAGGAGCCCACCTGTTTGTTCCCAGCTGTCCAGACTCAAAATAACCACAATTAAATCACTGCTTTGCCTACTAGCTCTAGTTTCTTATTGACTAGCTCTTACATCTTAATTTAACTCATTTCTATTAATCTATATATCACCACGTGGCTGTGGCTTACCAGCAAGGTTCTGGCTTGTCTGACCCTGGTGGTAGCTACATGGCATCTCCTGACTCTGCCTTCTTTCTCCCAGCATTCAGTTTAGTTTTCCCCACCTAGCTCTGTTCTGCTAAGCCACTGGCAAAAACAGATTTATTCATTAACCAATAAAGGCAACACTAGACAGAAGGACTTCCCACACCAAGACAGTATGCAGAGTGAGTCTAAATTAGAGGCCTCCATGGGGTCCCTCCCCTCAGAGATGGGGAACCCCATGGACAATGTAGAAGAAAGATTGCAGGAGTCAGAGGAGTTGAGGATAGCATGAGCATATGGCCCACTGAATCAACTAAGCAGGGCTCACATGGGTTCACAGGGAATGGAGTGAGCACGGTTCTGCATGGATATGCACCAGGTCCTCTGTGTATAAGTTATGACTGTTAGCTTGGTGTTTTTGTGGGGCTCCTAACAGTGGGAGCAGGTGTATTTCTGACTCTCTCGCCTGCCCTTTGTACTCTCTTCTTACTGTAGAATTGCCTTTCTAGCATTGATATGAGTGTCTTTGTATTATTTTATCTTGTTTTATTCCATTTAGCTGTCCTCTTTTGCAGGTCTGCTCTTTTCTAAAGAGGTCACAGAGTGGGAGCAGTGGAGGGCGGGAAAATTGCAATTAGGATGCATAATACAAAAATGAGAACATTCTGTCATTTCTCCCAGTCATTGTCAGCTGTAATACAGGTGCTGTATTTCTTGACCCATCAGTATAGGAAATGCTTAGAGGGTTTTTGTTTGTTTGTTTGTTTAAATGAAAACTCAATGAGACCTTCTCTAGATTGGGAGCAAATCCCTCACTGTCAGTTGGCTTGCCCCATATCTTTGGATAATACACTCATTTAGTCTTTATTCCCTTGTTCCCAGAATATAACAAAGCACTTTCCCAAGGTGGTCATATGTCTTGGTCTTTGTTGCATGAATAAATGTTTCTTTCCATTTTGTGATTAGTGTATCTGTTTGTAGAGAATTTGTATTGTATTATACAGTGCCTCCTCTCCCACCATCTATGGTGAGCAAAATTACATTTTCTTTGTAGGTCTGAGATAAAGTGTTTATCAACCTTCCTAATGCTACAACCCTTTAATACAGCTCCTCATGTTGTGGTGATCTCCAACCATAAAACTATTTTTGTTGCTACTTCATAACTGTAATTTTGCTACTGTTATGAATTGTAATGTAAATGTCTGTGTTTTTAGATAGCCTTAGGTGACCCCTGTGAAAGGATCATTAGACCCTCAAAGGGTTGTGACCCACAGGTTGAGAACCACTGAAAAGAGCATGTTTGGCTACCAGAATGTGAAGATATATTTTTAAGTTCTAGCGTCAGATGGTGTTATGAACATACATAATGGTACATGGAAAGAAGCATTGTGGGTGAATTTTAAACCATAAATGAAGGAGATACCATGGTATCTCATTTTTCTCTCATTTAGTCATTTATGGCTACATGAACAAATGAATCAGAATTTCCAATTCTCCTTAAAAAATTCAAAAATAATAAAGAGACAGACAAGACAACAAGTACAAGAATATGTTGCAATATATGTAACAAGGATTTGTACAAGGTTCAAATCCAATGCGGAAGAAATCTGCTTGAACAGAAAAATAACAATTATTAATATAATACACAGACAAAATAGAGCTGAGTAGAGATATATATATAAAATGGAGTTCACTATCAATAAATTATTGGACAAAAACCCCAAGAGGGCAGAGGGCCTTAAAAGTTGTTTTCCAAAGAAATAGGATTTGTATGGGATTTTTATAAATAGAAAGGCCCCAGACAGTCAATAAGTGGGTCAAGTGTTAGTGCATTTTGGGGGGATAGAAGAGGTTTATTTTAGGGCCAGTGTGCTCCAATCTTAATGCAGTTTTAAAGCCAAATTGTAACAGGGCTTGGGAAAGAGGCATGACTCCTTAGGAGTTTCCTATCTTAGAGGCTCTGAGTGCGTGCGCATTCGCCTCCAGTATTACATCACATGCCCAGAATCCCCAGGTATGTACACCTGCCCTTGAGGCTTTTTCCTCCTCATTTTTTTCTTGGTACATGACTACTTTTTTAAGAAATAGTTTCAGTTTGGGATTTCTCTGTGACCATTATATTACTAGACTTCAGATAGACCCAGAAGAGCAATAATTTTATCTGGGAACATGCATTTCTCCTGAAATTGGGGTTTTATCCATTGTTTAGTCCACTCTTTTCCATATTGGCATGCTGGAGCAGTATAATTTAAATTACCAATGCATTTGTGCAGACAGTTTATATGGAAAAATCAAATATCAAGACAGGGTCCTTGTACATCCAATTTGCTGAGCAAAGTGAGTGTTTGATTCAGTATTGATTTGTAACCCTGATCATAATGATTATCATGGAGATGAAGAGAAGCAAAACAAACGACACAAAACCCCAAAGCATTCGTTTTTGGGAAAAGGTAGAAAGTAAATATTCGTAATAATTACTACAACCAACACAGCATAGTTGGTATGATGTTGGTATTTTGGAATTGTATTTCTATGAAAAAATAAACATTTTCTCCACAATATAATCATGATAGTGACACAATCCAATACATAGTACTACTCTCTTTTCACTCTAAGATTTATCTTTAAGTAATGCACAATAATTGTATGTATTTGTGGACTACAATGCATTGTTTCCATAAATACATATAATGTAGAATAACCAAAGTATGCTAAGATACTAATGAAGGAGGAGAGAACCTTTTTAAAGGTACTTTTAAGAGCATAAGAATAAAGACACTTGTTAATTTAGATGATGATTGACTTTAGAAAAGGAAATTGGACCAGAAATATTCAATAAAGTACACAATTCCTTCAAGAAGCCGGGTTCTGAAGTCTTTTCTTGACCACCTTCTATCTGTTTTGTCCTGGAAGACCTTATTTGGGGCAAAATCAGATGAAATGGAGGTGCCCAGTTTACACTCATATTCAAAGGGCAAACTCCTTTTTCCAAAATAACATCTAACCAAACAAATTTAAAATAAAAGCAATTTTGTCTATATAGGAAAGAGGAAAATTGACAAGTTAGAATTATTTACCAACAGTAGTTTATATTTTTATTTTGTGTAGATATCTGTGTCTCCATGGGTGCATGCTATGTGTGTGCAGGTGTCCTCAAAAGACAAAAGAGTGTCATATTTCCTGGAGGTGAGTTACAAGCAGCTGTGCACCATATTACACGGCTGTTGTGAACCACCCTTGGGTCCTCTGAAAGAGCAGCAAGTGCTCGCAACCCTTGAGCCACATCGCCTACCCTGGTTACTTTTAAATATTTTAAACATTGCTGGGGATGGAAAAGTTGGGTAAACAGTTAAGAGCAGGCACTGCTTCTCTTGCAGGGGACTCACATTTGATTCCCACCACTCATGNNNGGTGGCCATAACCTCTTAGTACCTCAGCTCCAGGAGACACAGTGCCCTCTTCTGAACTCGCAGGAAACTGCACTCTAGAGCGCATTCCCACACACAGACCCAAGTGCACATAATGAAACAAAGTGTAAATCTTTAAAAATTGTTTAAATGAGCCAACTGAGCACCTAAATATTCAGAAATACACAGAAAGAAATTATAAAACTGCTTGAGATTTCTCTATGTACTTTTACTATGCTTTGCCAGAAAGTCCTCTGGGCATTTTTTTTGGTGTTTATAATAATAAACAAAGACAGAAATCATTGATTCATTATACTATGAATATAATGGTGGGAAGTCCAAAAGGAAGGGAAGGAAGAAACACTTTGTTCTAGGGAATCTCTCTCTCTCTTCCTCTCTCTCTCTCTCTCTCTCTCTCTCTCTCTCTCTCTCTGTGTGTTTGTATGTTCCCTATTGTCGAAAAATTTGACTTTGTAGGTTGATAATTTATTTTTCACAAAGCAAACAGGAAAATTATTGAACCAATGGCTTTTCATTTTAAGATGCCATTTCCTTCTAAACACATCATATTTATGTAAGCATTTTTTATATTTAAATGCCAATTAACATTGTTTCTGAGTTTTAATTCTTATTGATAGAAGCAACAGACTATTCTTGCTAGCACATGGCCAGATTATTTCCTCTGGGAATATTTCTAGAACTGGATTAGTGGTGTGAACTTTGAAAGACTTGGTAGTCGTTGTTAACATGTTAGGATGAGAGCATTAGATATTCCCTGGAAGCTGTAACTCAATCCTCCTTCTGTTCATTCTCTGCACAAGGAATGAAGGGCACCGTCTTCTCTGTTTGGATTAGGCATGAAAGTTGTAAATGTTCTCATAGTTTTGCTGCTTATTGATGAAATTGATTCCCTGCCTCTAGGAGTTGGTGGAGAAGATTGCAGAATCAAGGTAGCTTTCCGCTTTCTCTGACTCTGTTTTAAAACCTAAATATCAGAAGGAGGCTTGTGTTACTATTAAAATAAAAAAACACACACATATCTTTGCCTATGTTAATTTTGAAAGAATAGTTTTTCTTTTATTATATGGAGACCTTCTTTTGAGAATGACTGACATGATTCATGAGTCATGTGTTTGATCTGGCCTTTTAGGGTACTTCAACTTAAACACTCAGTCTCTATGGCCTTCCCAAAGGAAGCTACAAAGAAATCAACTGAAACAGATTGGTTGGGGCTGACAGATACTTGACTAGGTAGAACATCTGTGGTGGGTAGCTTTTCTTCTTGACAGGGTCTTGAAGCAACTAACGGACATACCTCTGAGTGAGTCTGGAGTTGGTGAGGTCTTTTCCAGAAAGGGTTTACTGGGGCAAGAAGACCCCCACAAAAAATTAAGTAGTATTGTCCAATGGGTGGGCTAGATAGAAAAGTATAGGGCAGAGCAATGCTGTTTTCCTGCTGGTGTGAATTTGTGGATTTATTGAAACCAGTTAAAATAGTGGTTGGTGTTTGATTTAATAGAGTTTTAGGATGTACATTTTTTTTTCACTTAACATCACCAAAATGCTGTCTGTTTAAATAGAACTTTCCAAGAGTGTGTTTTGCCTACAGGTAATGCTTCCTTCTTATTTGTCACATGTTATCTACAGGTGGCCCTTCACTCACATACTCAGTCATTATCTAAGACATCTTAACAAAGATCCCATTTGTAATTGACTGAGGGAATATGGTATTAATTATAGCTGACTTAATCTGCTGGCGAATACAAAGACATCACCTAACTAGAATTTTCAATGAGGGTGTGAATAAGGGGCTCTTACTGAGGTGTGGAAGGGGGCTCTGTTAAGGAGTCACGGCTCTTGAAACATAACAACACAACACATGAGGGATTAGACCTGTGAAGCACGGGAGAAAAAACTTCCCTCAGAGTTATGCAAAGGCAATTTCAACAACGTTACCTGGAAAAAAATCATGCTGTTTTTGCAGAATAAAAAACACACAGCCTTAGGACTATCAGTGTCTGTTTCCTAAAGCTGATGAGTTCCTGGAGGGTCAGGGATGTGCCTTGTGCGCTGAGGATTCTAAGGGATATGGGTGGGTGATGGGGTGTGCTGACTGATTCAGAGTAGAAAAAATTCTCTGTACCACCCGAGTATTACCCAATGTGTTCTTACCCATGTGTCTGGGCAACAAGTTGCCCTTTCAGAGCCTTCTAAAAGTTCAAGTACAGATATTCAACTTGCATAATTTTATCACATAATTGGAAGTATAGTTATACTGACCTTTGTCAGGTATATAATCATGTGTATGATGACTGACTCACTGAAAAAAAATTACATACCAAGGATGGAGAGATGGCTCAGCAGTTAAAAGCACACACTGCTCCTGCAGGAGACCTGTGTTTGGTTCCCAGCACCCACAATAGGCAACTTAAAACCAACCAGCTATAACTCCAGTTTCAGGGCATCAGAAGCTGTATTCTGGCTCCCACAGGTTAGTGGGTGCACATAAACTCATGCAGATGTATGCATGATTTTAAACATACACACATACACACAGAGGGAGAGAAATAAATGCATAAACTTTTTTATAAACTTTTAAATAAAAGAGTTTAAATAGCCACTAGAGCTATATAATAAGATGTAATGTCTCTAATATTGTATTATATTAAACATTTTATTTGCTCTAATATATATTTTAATATACATTTAAAATAATCAATATCTTTATTTTAACCTGAAATCATTTTATGTGCTACCTAAGACTGTACATGCATACAATATCCTGTCCTAAACCACTTTAGTTAGAAATTCCATATCCACTTCTAGCCCCCACACTCCCACCTGGTTCTTTTTAGCTTAAGCATCTTCTCATCCTGGAGCCTGGTGATTTTCAAGTCTCATGCAGAGTTCTTATCATTTGTATTAGGCTGGGCTAGAAAATAGATGCTCAGGGGTCATCGACGTAGTGGCAGGAAAACATTTAATGTAGCAGGATCAGCAATAGACCAACTGTGGCTGTCCTGTGCAGGTCTAATGCTCAGCCTGGCTTTCAGGAAACAGACACTGGTGCCAACACTGAGGAAACATTGAAGGGATGCCTTGTGAGAGCCTTCTTGGGCCATCCTACAGTCTTTCGCCTTTTTCTTTTTCTTTTTTTTTTGAAATATCTTAAAAACCACTTTCTTCCCAAGAAAGAGCATATGGGAAGCACAAAAATGACATATTTTTGAGGCTAATAGAAGCCTTGAATGTTATCAATGGAACTCTATTTCCAGGGATCAAGACTTTTGTGATCTTTACAAATGATAATATGTAAGAATTCAAAAACTTTGTTATATGATTGGCCTTTATCGGAAGCTTCCTGGGTTCTCAACGCTTCATCCAAGGACTCAACCTGCATTCTGTCTTCCCATTCTCTCAGTCCCATGTGCTGCATGCTGTCTTTAACAGTGTGTTACAAAGGAGGAAAACGTAGATGGGGAAAGGTTCAATAATTGGTGAAGGTCAACCATGCTAAGAAGTTATGGCAGTTGAAGGTCAACCATGCTAAGAAGTTATGGCAGTTGGTTTTGGAATGTGGATGCCAGACCCATTCTCTCTCTCTCTCTCTCTCTCTCTCTCTCTCTCTCTCGATTTTTATTGAGCTCCGCTTCCTTCCCTGTCTCTCCCCTCCCCTTCAACCATCTCCCAAGGTCCCTATGCTCCTAATTTACTCAGGAGATGTTGTCTTTTTTACTTCCCATGTGGACCTGTGAAGCATGACCCACTCTCTTGAGCATAGTGTTATTGCCTTTCTTTCTAGTGTTACTTATCCTAAATCCTGACGAAAGGGGAGTAGCAGATCTATTTAGTGAAGGAACATGCTACCAGAGTCATGGATGAATGACAGCAGTACCAGGTGTTAATAATATGAACTTTCCCTTCAAGAATGGGCATCATTCCTTCAGTGAGACATCAAGAATGGAGTTAACTGTACACAGTCCAGGTGCTAATTAACACTCTTCCCCCTTCTATGATTTTACCCAGAAATTCATGTACTTTGAATTTCCTTAGCTGAGATTAAAAAAAAATAAAAGCAGAATAAAATTTGCCTTCATTCCAGTTGTAACATATTCTAATTTTCAGGGGTCATAGGTTAATTAAATTGATTTAAAACAACTTTTGGGTACTACCTTAATTAACCTTTAAGATCCTCCCCCTGGTCTGGTTCCATTCAATGCTGTCAGTCTGCAGGGACGGGGGTTAAGGCTCCTCACCCTCTCAGGTAGGCGAGGAGAGGCGGGGAACAGCCTTTGCCACAGTCTTTGATTAGTGGGGCTCATTAGCTGTCAGATGCTAGGCACCAGCAGTCCATCAGGAGAGAAAGGCAACACCAGTGACATTTATTACATGGCCCACATTCAGAGGCGGCTTAGAAACCAATTTCCATTCTCCTAGGTTTTGTTCCCAAAATGGAGTTCTCCAGGATTCATAAGCAAGCCTGATCAACATGCCAAAAGAGAAGGAAGAAAATAAAAATGGCCTCCAGAAAACCATGGTCCCAAACCAGCCCAGGGCACTGAAGTGCAGAAGAGTAAGCCTCGATTAGATCGAGGCTTGCATCTTCCTGAGATGTCATCAAGTAAATGGGAATCAGAACTGTTTGGTTGGCGGCCCAACTCGATGGAAATCCACGCTGTTGGCTGTATTGGTTGCCATATGCTTATCTGTCTGTTTACCGGGTCTGTCCTAAAATGTTTCTGGACAACTGCTGCGATGGAGGATTTGGCCGGACCACCAGTAGGCGGATGTTCCCTTGCAAAGAGACCTTGGTGCAGTGAGCCAGGCAATGCTCTGAAAGCATTCCCGCCTCTCAGCACTTAGCGGGGCACTTTCATTTTTGACAACTTATAAATAAATCTCAGTAAATGGTCTGTCTCCTGAGTGATCTGGTTTATATGATGAAACTGACACTAGTAAAATAAAAAAAAATTATTCAACCAACTACAGCAGTGGGATCCTTGAAGTCCAAATCTCCTTTCCCTTTAGGAGCCAAAGCAAATCTCAGTTCCCTTGCTTACAATGTGGGCTCATTGGATGGAATTCATAATCACGTCAGGCTTTAAAATTATATCCCTTCACGACTGTAAGTAGCTTGGACCAATCTTATTTCTATTGTCTACTTTACCTTCACTGTAACCCTTTGATGGCCTTTCCCACAATCAAGAGGAAGGCAGTTTCTCCAAATCCACAGTTAAATGCTGTTGGCAGGAAGTGAACATGAGTTCCAGAGTTAATATCCTGCTGGGTGAATCATTATTGCTATTTTCAAAATTCTTTTCCTTCATCTCTAATGGTCTATCATCCAATTCGTTTGAGGCAATGAATTGTAACAAAAAAATCTTGGCTTGCATAACAAAATTTTTTTTAAAAAGAGAGAAAGAAAAGAAAAATAAATAAGGGAAAGAAGGAAGGAAGAAAACACCACTGAAATTATCCCCTACCTCTCTCCTGCAGGTCCTGCTAGAGTAGGACATTAGCTAGACATGGTGCTAAAGAGTCCACATGGCTGGGAAACTTGCCATATAGTCCAGCTAGCTCCTCTGGAGTTTAAAGAGCTGATAACCAAACCGGTTATGGTTGCTTATACCCTTTTCCATGAAATTACTTAAACTTGAGGCAGAGGGTGATCCAAAAGAAAAATATTCTCGCACCACTACCCCAGAATATGGGCTTTCCACATTAGAGGTCAGGGAAATCACTTTAGGCATTGTTAAATGTTTGTGTGCATGGGTCCATCCTAATGAATCTCATCCAATGTGTCCTCTGGTGTCGCGACCACCCTCATCCAGCAAGGAATGACGCAACACCGGAGCTCTTCTTACAAGAAGTTTATTCAGGACCTTTTTACAGCAATGAAGTTTCTCTCCGGGCAAGCCTTTCCCAGCCCTTAAATAGGCCAAGGCTGCCAACCCTGGATCG
>LOEQ01006121.1:67513-87401 GCA_001685075.1 Bramus lutescens
TGTCCTTTATTTATGGCTAGAATCCACTTATGAGTGAGTACATACCGTATTCATTTTTTGGGTCTGGGTTATCTCACTCAGTAAAGTGTTTTCTGTTTCCTTAAGAAGGTTAAAATTGCCTATTTGTATGTTTAGCAGCTTTAGTTTTAACATGTTATGAGATTAAAAATTTGAGAACTAAAACAAATCAGTATTTAGTATGAATTGTTTCTTGATAGGTGGGCTAAAATAGTATTGTTTGCATTCCTTATCTATTTTTTAAATTTTGGAACAGATGTTTTGTGACTTTTGTTTAATGATATGCATAAATTTTAAACTTTTTAAAAAGATGTGTGCTTCATAGAGCCATTTGCTTGTGTGCTTGTGTTTGTGTATCTGATATAGACATGTGTTGGTATTTGCATGTATGTGCACACGTAACCATGAGTGTGTGTGCATATACGTAGGGCTAAAAAGCTGGTGTCACAATGTCTTCAACAGTCTTATGTTTTTGAGACAGAGTTCCTTCTATAGATAAGGCTCACTGACTTGACCAGTCTGACTGGTCCAAGGGCTTCAGGAATGCTCCTGCGGCATCTTTCCCAGACTTTACATGGGTGCCTGCAAACTCAGATTCTAATGTCTGCACAGCAACCACTTTATTCACCAAGCTGTATCCCTTGTTCCTCTAACATCAACCCAATACTTGTGTATAATATAGGCTGTATTCCACAGATAAGTAGAATAAAGTAATAAATGCTATTGCATGGATACACATGAGAGTGAAGGATTCTAGACCATTGGTTCTTAGCCTGTGGATTTCAACTCCTTTGACAAATCTCTATCTCCAAATATATTTATATTATGACTTATCACAGTAGCAAAATCACAGTTATGAAGTTGCAATGAAAATAATTTTAAGGTTGGGGTTCACCACAGCATGAGAAACTATATTAAAGGGTTGCAGCAATAGGAAGGTTGAGAACTACTGTTTCTAGGTGAAGCAATCTTATTCTTTCTCAAATTTGCATGTGTAGCATGGACAATGACAAGGACACAGGCTGTGGAATGGACAAGAGCTAAAGTCTGAACAGCAGCCTTTCACTCAGATTAGTTCCTCAGTCTGCTTCCTAGGAATGTAGTAAAGACGAGATGCAGTCATTTATGTAAAACCTAGCTTAGTAACTGACATATGTTAAAAGTCATAAATATTAAGTGCCACTCTTCTTATTAAATGTTCTTTTATGTAATGGTCATTGTAGTATATAAAAATACATAGTTATTTAATAAACAATTGAATCAATAGAATAGTCAAGTAGTTCAACTTTGAAATATTTAACAATATTTAAATGAAGTATTTGTTTGTTTTCCCCCATTCCAAATGCCTTCCACATCCAAGTGACTCAAAGTATAAATATCAATAAGCTCTATCAGTTTTAATACCCAAGTCCTGGGTGCAAGTCTCACTTTCCCTCTCAGTAAAGTAATAACAAACAAACAAGAAATACTTTCCCACACATAACACCTTTCTTATATGAGACTCTTGATGTTCTCTCATAAATACTTGGACACGTTCGCCAACAAGTTTGGGGGAGGGATTCCGTCATCTATACAATCCATACTGTGGTTGAAATCCCACTTCCTGATGGTGCATTTCTAACAGTCACAAGGAGTACTTTGTCCTTTGATTGGCAATGAATGACTTTGGAGAGCTATGGAATCAAACATTTCGCTTGTGCTTACTTATTCCTTTGATGATTTTGTTGGCCCTTGTAGAATCTGTTACTACTCATTTCCCAGCAGCTCTTTGTGTCAGTGGGATTCACTCCCAGTCAGTGGATGTTTTCTCTCTGTGATATTGCCTTTGCCTCAGCAGCTTCTGTGGATCCATAAATAATGTCACTTTAATATTTCCATATTGATCGGAACATCGCAGAATCTTTTTCTCGTCTGTAGAGATCTTCCTCTCTGCTCTCCACCCACTTTCTTCAAAGATGAAGTGGAAGATAAATTACTTTTTCTAACAGTTCTGTCCCTTCAATTTTCTGTCTTGGAGACAGACAGCTTTCCATTTTACTTAATAGTTTTTTTTTATTCCTTCTTGTCCAGGGAATCAAAAGAAAAGTCTTCAATTTTCTTCCTCTGATTTTAATTTTTCTTGAGTCAATCTTCTTCTATGTGAGTTTTCACACTCTTTTTGTTTTTAGGTAGGTTTAATTATTATAAAATTTACTCTTATTGATAGTAATTTGAAGGAAATTGAACTAGAAAAGTAGAAAATAATCTACTTTGCATAATATATAGTCTCATCTATTTTTCCTTAGCTAAAAATTAAATTTGCATTTCATATTTGCATTTAACTTTATTATGTATAGTTCTCTGTGAACCAACTTTTTATATTTTTGCATCAGATCAAGAATTTTTCTCATATATATGTATATACATGAGAAAGTTTTTCATGCACACATGTATACACACACACATATTTATTTATGTTTATATCCCAGAAGCTCAGATCTTAGAAGAGCCTGATAATTTATAAACTTCTAAGGAACCGTCATTGAGATATTTGGTATAATGTTAGCTACAACTTATCCAAATGATAATCTATCAAAAAATAGAACACAGCAAACTAGTAGGAGAAGAAAGAAGGGAAATCCTAAATCAAAACATAATAAACAATGTAGTGTAAAAAATTGATGTCTTAGGAATTCTGTCAGTAAAAGTTAGGAAAATGATTTGGTGGGATGATAAGTTTAAGACAACTCTAGCCTTATTGTGCTTTTGGTTTCATGTATACATCCACAAAATTACAGGAGGGAAGTGGACTGTATGCACTGGGGTACCTGCTGATTATGGAGTCTGAGTATGGTCACTCCAATTACAGCTGATAATGTTGTACACTCCTGACTTCTGTTGAATCTATCTATCCATCCATCCATCCATCCATCCATCCATCCATCCATCCATCCATCCATCCATCCATCCATCCATCCATTATTTATCATCTATGTTTTCATCTGCAGTTAAGATTACCCAATCACATCTAATAATAAGTTATGAAACCCTCATCATTCCACAGTTTCCCTACCCACACTTTTGCAAAGAGGATTCTGTGTAGAGGGGGCAAAGATGAATGTAAAGTTAGACCTTGCTGGCTTTGTCTACCCAGTCTATGAGCATTACATCATGTGTTTTGTTCCAGTTATATCTTCACAAGGCTAGTCTTGTTTCTATCCTATCTGCACAATGAGGTCATTGACTCTCTTTCAGCTCCAAAGTCAAATGTATGGTGAACTTCTAGATAGCTGGACAGTTGGAATTTCCAGGAGATTAGCACTCTCAGAGGAAACAAAATATCTCGGCGCTTCTCCCAGACTTCACCCTCTGTGTCTTCTCATCCATAGCCTTTCTAAGTGGGTTGTTGATAGCACCATTCTTATTCACTCATACGATGCCCCGTATTTGAAGTGAAGAGAGGATTCTTAGTGACTGAGACCTCAATATTTGAGGTCCAACATGTTAAACAGAAAGATAGTGTTAGAACTCAATTCTATTAGGAGATAGGGAGCCAGTATCCTCCGCTATAGAATTGCCTGTTCAGTGTGTGGAAAACTATTTGGAGTCAAAAAATGTTTGTGTTTTGAATGTGGATCAGGAAAAACTTAATATGAGTCCGACTTAGTTTCTTTTTGATATTTTCAGATACTATACTTAAGAAGGTCATTAAAACTAGAACTTAATTAAATGTAGGGACATTAGCAATTAAATTCTTCAGCTGTATTAGCCACATTTCAAGTGCCCAGAACATGTGACTAATGATTGTGACGCTGGACAGAGCAGAGAAGGAATTCTGGCATAGGACATTCTGCAAGACCCTGTTTAGGTTTTGAAATTTTGAGAAGTCATCTTAAAGGCATAGAAAAGTAGTTACAAAATTATATACTTCCTAGTAAATAATCACTACTAAAATATAAGAAATAACAAAAGTAAGGAAAAATTCATGTATCCTCTTTTTACCTTTTAAAGCAATCATCCTCCTAAAATAGTCTAAGCCAGTGGTTAGTCTATTTTTGAATATTTATCACACAGGAATATCATAAAAACATTATGTTTTCATGCCTTACAACTTGTATATAAATGGTATTGATTTGCAAATCTTGTTATGATGATTTCCAGTTAATATTTCATCTCAGGCTTTAACCACAGTGATACAGACAGTTCTTACAGCATATCTACAATGCATATATACATTTCCCTGCTCTATAGCATTTTCTGTGCATATATCTATATTGTGTATGGTGGCTAATTGAGATCTTCATGATGAGGTCTTCGTGCTAAATTTTTTAAAGACTCTGTTAGAAAATCCACCTCTGTCCCAGGTTTGAAAAAATTCAGGTGTACAGATTGCAAATCTTTCATGAAAGTACACAGTCTCCTCATTGGTGCTAGTTGAGGTCCACCATGTCTTTGCTTCAAGATGCCTTTGAGGTATCTGCAAGCTGATGAAAGTGTGAGGGCAGAAAGCAGAGCTAGGGTATCATCCCAGAGCATCTGAGGGGGGCAGGCTCTATTTGTTATACTGTTTGTTGACTGCTCCCTGAGTAAGTGAGTCTGTGTGTAAATTGAGTACCAAAGTATATTGTGCAAAACATTCACTCACTTCTTCAGGAGGAAAATAAGTCACCAAGTTTATATCAAAATTTCCACTCCACCTGAATATCTTTAGCTGCTCTCTTTTGATGTTCTGGTTTCATACATTTAAAAGTAATGCTTGGATCCTAACTAGGGAGCCTGGCAGCTGGTGTTAGGTCTCTTTCTCTTTCCCTTTGCCTCTTACTTGAAAAAGACTCTGTCCTCTGTGGAATGTGAAATCAGACTGGTTATGTTTTTGAGAATTTCAATGTAATACCAACAATGTGTTCTTCACGATGTTTAAAGAGTGTCTTTCTTATTCCTTCCTTGGATTACAAGCCAAGCTTGTTATTTATTTATTTATTTATTGAAAAGGCTTGTACAACACTTCAAAGACAACACTTTTAAAACCATCAATATATTTTAATACGGCATTTCAGTCATTTCACACACACGTTATTGATTTAGAAAAAAAAGTAGTAAATTGGACATTCCAAAAAATGTTGATTATACAGAGAATCTCCATGATTAATTATCAAAAATGCGTGAGGTTTACTTTCATAGATGGAATATTCTGATACACCCACAAAAACTTAAATAAGTAAAAAATAAAAACTAGCTGCAAAAGCAGATGTGTAACTCCACACATCTGTTGAATGAGGTGTGTTCCCTCCATGGAGCCTCCAGTGATGGAGGTGCATCTCCTTATATCACAGCACTTTTACTTCCCAGGTAAAGATTAAAATAGAAGTGTGCCTCAGAGAGTGGAACACAGGGCATCCCTTATCCAGCCATACATTTCTGGACTGACTGACGGGAAGCAGAATTCTCAGGTATGCAGAGCAGAACATTTGGTAAGTACAAGTGAAAAACCTACAGAGTTTTCCCTTCTGGACCTCGGATGCATTGATTGCCCTATAGAGCTTCAAAACTGAAAAATAGCAACAACCAAAATAAACTACGAATTCTGCCTAATTCTGCCTACTGCTGGTTTGCAAGAATAGAAGCTGTCTTCACACACACAAATGCATCAACACACACACAGACACATGTACACAGTCTCAGGAGGTAAGCTAGCATTTAAAATAAATTTACCTTGAAGGCATAAAATGAATCTTGATAGCTTTGGGATTTGACATAATAGACATAAAGAAACAAGAAGATAGAAATAAATATAGAGGGTCGTACAAAGTGGGAACAGGCAAGGAAATCTTAATATCAATCTCTGAATCCAAAGGACAAAGGGCAAGTCTTTCATGTAAAAGAGAGTGATAGACAAACCCACATCCTATAAGAGGAAACTCTGGAAACCTTTCTTGCTGCTATTTGGAAGGAGAAGTATGTTTCTTTTGAGAATTAATAAACAACCATTATCCCTTTCCTAGGTATACAACCGCAAGCTCTGTTACCTTGTATAGCTTAAATGATCTGAATCAAATAACTCCAAGTAAGTAACAATGTAAGCCAGGTGGCAGAATAAAGCACATTTGTTGCAGAAATACTGTTTTAGTGTGTGCTTCAAAGATTTCTTAGTTTTTAGAGATAAGAGGCTTATAAAATTAAGAATGCAGAAGATTGAGAGCAAAATGTGGAGCGACACATCAAGTAAACAATGGCCCAAATCAGGCTGCGGTGCTTATGTAAACAGGACAGCGTTCTCTAAGGTGAAATACCATTAAAGATAAAATGCTGAAGAAAAAGCATATTGCTGAAATGCTCAATTCGTCATAAAGTTAATTAATTCTAAATATATATTTAACAAAATTTCAAAAGCTAAAAGCAAATTGTTACTGTCAGTCACAGTTAGGGACTTTTTTCTTTATCAAGAGATAATGAACATGACCCCAGATAAACTGACCATTGCAAGCAGATTGAACAACCAGTATCTGCACACTTTTTCAGTCAGTATACATGCCATGGCTAATGAGCACACATACACACAAACATAACAAGAATAAATAACTAAAATGATACATTTAGGAAAAATTCAAAATTACATCTAGAGCAAAGAGGAAATCAAGAGAGAAATTGAAAACCTTCAGTAACTCAGCTCTAGATTAATACTGCTGCAGACTGACATGGTAGAGTATTTAAATGCATAAAGGCCAAGGCAGTTTCATTGCTATAAGATTTCTATTTTTTAAAAGGAAAATAATGGTCATTATTAGTCAATTAACTGTAGTAGGCTGATGCTAGAAAGCCAAAACAGCAAGAAAAACATTTGAATTTGGAAAAGAACATTTTCTCTAGAGTCACTGAGATAACTGGAAGAGTGAAAGAATGTTCTATAACACAGTGAAGATCCCAGACAATGGTTCCGTCCCTAACAGTGCTGGGAAAATGAGCAGAATAGAGGCTCTGTAGAGATGCAATTTAGACATCTAAGCCATGTTGGAGGCTCACCAATGCATGTCAGTTGCTTGAGGGTGTTCATAAGTGGTGTGGGAAGTCTTTCTGTTTCTGTGTTGCTTTTTTTGGCTAATGAATAAAACAACTGCCTTGGCCTGTTAATAGGGTAGAACTTAGGTAGGCAGGGAAAATTGCACTGAATGCTGGGAGAAGGAAGGCAGAGGGATAGAGGTGCTAAAATTTTGCTGGTAGGCCACGACCTCATGGTGGTGCACAGATTACTATAAATGGGTTAAATTAAGGTGTAAGAGTTAGCCAATAAGAAATTAGAGCTAATGGGCCTAGTGGTGTTTTAATTAACATATTTTCTGTGTGGTTATTTTGGGTCAAAGCTAGCCGGGAGGCTGGGAACCAACAACCAACACTTCTCCAACACATAATAACCACATGAACAGCAGTCACCCAAGATGAAGTCACTGGGGAAGTCAGTATAGACTCACCATTTTTGTAAATGCTTGAAGGACTAGCCAGGTGCTACCAACCCCACGACTGTGGAAACACACAGGAGGAATACATCTTCCTCAACTGCGTAGTTGCAACCTAACTTAAAGCCAGTTAGGGAGACACACTCAATTTTCAGAGCACAGCTAGAACTAAGAGTGGAGGAATCAATGTAAGCTTCTCTATACTAGAATGAACGTAAAGAAACAAAATGGAAAGAAATAATAAGTAAAAAATTAAAAATGTATTTAATAACTTTTAATTTGACAAGATGACATTAGCAACACTTTAAAAATAATAAATTGTTTCAAGATTCTTTTTTGGAGTGATAATATTAATAAATACAAGAAAATGATTGATATAAATATTTAGGATACAAAAATCAACTGTGATAAGGGAAAGATGGTTATTTCAAAATAGTCTTAACTTTGAGGGATACAATATTCAGGGTTCATTAAAGCTATACCAAACTTTTCTATGAATTCCCTATATGTATTAAAATACTTTACAGAAAAAGAGATTTATAGCAAAGAAATGAGGGAGAAACCAAGTCAGGAGAGAGAGAGATAATAAAGAGAACACATTTGGGATTGAAATTTTAAGATTGCCACTTACTAGCTGTGAGCTTATTGGAAGCTTACTTTATCTCTTGACACCAAATTAAAATAACACTATGGCATAGCAGCTTCCTTGGAGATTAAAACCTTCCATCTTGGAGGGAAGCTTATGAAAATGCAAGAAGATCATGAAGACCATGGGAAGGTGAAGGAGTCAGATGTCCTAAAAGAGGTAAAACCTTCCAAACTACAGGGAACACTTTATTCTCAAGAAGTAAGCAACTCTATAGCTTCAGGACATTCCAGAAACTGACCAAAGCATATACAAGCAGAAAGGATTGTTAAGAGATACTCTTGGAGGAGGCTCAGATCACCTGAGCCACCTGGAAAGGACAGTCTCTAATTATTCAGCTGACTGCAGACTGTACAGTGCACTGTAGGTTCCCAGTTTTCATAAACTATCATACATGCTGGGGTGGAGCTATGGAGATGAAGTTGTCTGAGTCATTTCTGCTCCTCTAAGTAACCCCTCACCCACATTCTTATAAGTAACTCAAATAAAACTAATTGGCTCACCATTTGACTTTGGTGGTATTCCGTCTTTGATCTGTATTTGTTTCCTCTTATGTGGGGCAAGAAGACTTAGTTTCATACAACAATGCCTACTTTGTAAAATTTTGAGCAAATTGAATGAGATGTTTTTGTTACCAAGTAGTAATGTCCAATAAAATATAGCTATCTTCCTACATAATAGAGTCATTTATCTTTACATCACTTATCAAACTACATCCTTACCCTATGTTAACATATTATAGACATCCTGGTAAAGCTTGTGGTCCCTTAATTCATATCACAAAGTGCATATCACAAGGAGAGGCATAAAGAAATGCACTGTGATGACTGATAAGAAAGCAAGCTCCAGGGCAGAAGAGACATGTCATAGCAACAGTTCACATCCACTGTGGTAGACAGGGAAGAAGTGGCAACAGAGGAAGTCCAAGATGTTTGCAGGTGGGGATCTCAGCCAGTGTTTCAGTTTCAGCCTCTGAATTCCAGCTTCCACAATTGCTTCCTAGTTTGCATTTCTGTACTTATTGATGAGGCCATGAACATGAAAGCAAGAGGACATACGTATGAAAGAAAGCAAATAGGGGGACATGGGAGAGCTTGGAAGGATGAAAGGGAAGGGGAAATGATGTAATTAATGTAACCTAAAAAATAAAAGAAGTAACTAAAAACAGCTAATTTTGTCAGTTATTACCACCCTGTACACACTGCAAATTTCTGATATCTATTCGTTATTATAGAACTTCACACACAATAGGTGACCAGTAAATTATTATCTGCATCAGATCAATACACAGAAAAATATTTCAACTTCTAAAATAATTTCAGGTATATCAGTTCATTTTTTTCAAGTTTATAGTTGCTGTTGTTGTTTTAATAGTTTTATTATTTTTTAAAAGAGGAAGGGAAGGAAACAGATAAAGGATGATAAGAAAAATGGAATCAGAGAGTCAGCTAATTATGGATATTTAGATGAATATTCAAAAGTAGTAATTAAGATATATCTTAATTATTCATCTATCATCTATCTGTCTATCTATCTATCTATCTATCTATCTATCTATNNNNCTATCTATCTATCTATCTATCTATCTATCTATCTATCTATCTATCTATCTTAGTACCAAATAGCCTCTTCTCCATAAATTGCTTATTATGATCTTTCAACTCTTTCTTATATAATCCTTACTAAAATTACTTTTGGTTTTGGAGCCAAGTCCCTAGAGCCTTGTGTTCTTGGTGCAAGTGAAGAGAGCAGTTATTGCATGCGAACCTCTTCAATCCTGAGTACAGCATGTCCCCACTTACGACCCTCATAGGCCCATAAGGTAATGGGAAAGAAAGATAAAGAAGACAATGTGAAAACTGGCTTCATTTTAAAAGCAAATATAAAGTCACTGCTGTATCTTGAATTTAGTCGGATATAATCTCATGTTCCTGAAACTGCAAAAGAAATTCCCTAGTAAGTAGCATAAGCAGAGATGGAACAAATGATACGTTTTTAAGAGAAATTTTGTTTACCTTTCTAAAACAACTAACCATGCTGAAAGAAAATCTAAAGCAAGGGCGGCATTCTAAAACCTGCTTAGTAAATCTCAGATTTTAGACATTTAAATGTATATCCCCAAAGTGCTGGGCTCCCAAGACGTGAGCAGCATCTTGAGGTCTCAACAATATTGTGCAGCACTTCATTACTTCCATGAAGTACAATGCTGTGTTTCATCCTGGAACAGGTGAGAGAAAACACAGAACATGAAAGAATAATATTAGCATTGAGAGGAAGATTCAAGACATAAATAAAAGGCAGCAATGTTCTAGCACTTGTAAGGGCTCTTACAGAAACAAAAATGAGGCTAAGAAAAACACTTTCTGGTAACTGCAAATGATATCCATATATGCTCAGGATGTATGTATATATGGAGATTTTATCTATTAATTTAAATTTACTCTGAATGTGTTTATATATTTATATTTATATCAGCTTTAATATATTATATAGGGATTTACCATCAGCATATAGTATTATGTGTCTTCATGGATGCATGGTGGGTCTTCAGTCAAGTGTGGGGGAGCAACATTCTTTGTAAATTTCAGAGTCTAGAAGTTTTTTAGCTCTTAGCTCCTCCTTCATTATTTCCATCATTGATTATGCCTTGTGAAACACAGTTGAGCGGTAAACCACTTCAAGTTAAGAGTTGCCTTTTACTAGCATAGTCCCTGAATAAACTTCAATTTTCTATCCAAGAAGAATAAAGGCATGAACATATGTGCATAGCATGTGTGTACACTGCCCTAACTATGTACATACATGTGCCAAGATAGCTCCTTCTTTCAGTATATGAAGAAAATCCTAGATTTTCACAAAAATATATCCCTTTGCATGTGTTCAGGTATACATTTATTCAACTTTCAGCATTGTTTTCCCTAGATCTGGTACTGCCCCCAAATCTTTGAACTAATCTGGACATAGTAAGATTCTATTTGGTTGGTCTATAACCACCCATCTGCAGTCTTAGTAACCTGAAGATAACAGGATTTATCAGCTATGGGTCTCAGAAAGTGACAAGACTCCTGCCTATTCAGAGTGGACTTGGATGACTGATACCATAAGCATTTAATAGCTTTTGATATGTGTAACTGGAAGTTTCTCTCCTGCCCACCAGTTCCCGAATAACCATTTTGAGGCTTAATATTAATTGCAAACTGTTTGGTTGATAGCTCAGGCTTCTTACTGTCTAGATGTACATAGAAAACAACCTGTTCTTTTTTTTTTTTTAAACTTTGCATTTCCACATGCCCTGTGGCTTACCGGTAATGCTCTGGCATCTTACTCCTCTGGTGGCTGCTGATGTCCTCTTTGATTCTGCCATGTTTCTCCCTATATTCGGTTTTGCCTGTTGGCCAAATCAACTTCTTTAGTAACCAATGGTAATAAGACATATTCACAGCATACAGAAGGGCATCCCACATGAGTCATGTTTAAAGTGGCATTAGGAAAAATATTTCTTCTTTTACTCAACAATGTTTTAATACATGTCTCCTGTGATCAAGACACTATACAGGTCATATAGATGCAAACTCTGGTTGCTACTCCACATGAGTATCTACCTACCCACAAGTATTTTACATTAAAATCATTCCATCCATTTTTTCCTTGTCTGTATCTTTTATATTACATAGATGCTTTTCTTTTCTTTATTTCCTTGTCCACTCAAAAAGAAACACAACCAGTATCTCAGGGTGTTATCTGAACACTGAAGTAACTGCAGGACTATTTACAATAGCCAAGATATGGAAACAACCCCTATGTTCATCAGTGGAGACACAGCTCATGGTGAAAGCAGTTGTTGAGCATTTTCATTGGTCCTGTGATCAATTCCCAGGATCACAGAAAGAAAGATAAATTACTCTATATCTTCACAGTAAAAAGAAATCCAGCTTCAGAAAAGGTATATGTTCCCATCGGGATAATATAGATGAACTCAGAAGACACAATATTATGTGATAAGCCAGACAGAAAACCAAACAGTATATAGTCACAGCTGTGTGGGGAGTCAGAAAAGTTAAGCTTATAAATATAAGTAACTCTTATGAGTCTCTTTGACAATACCAACCCCATCATTATTTAGATTAAGTTATGAAAGAATGCGCAGTACTCTCTCTCTCTGTCTCTCTCTCAATCACACATCTAGACTAGAACACTCTCTCATTTACTTCCCATCAGGGGAGATAGCTACTATATTGGGAGCTCTCTTATGAAACAAACCCATTGATGTGTTATGGAAAGCATTCTCAGAGAAAAACTTAATCCAGCAAAAAATCTTGTGAGTTGGCTTAGAACTGAATAAATTCGTTTGAGATTTAAAACAACTATAGTTCATACTAACAAATTAAGTGGACCCATGTGATAGATCACAAACTAGATAATCTACTTAGGAATTAATATTGCATTTCTGGCACACAGAAGTTGTGCAATAAATTAGGTATTTTGTACCGCTGTTTTGATATGCTTTGATAATTGCTCTAATTCTGCACTTGCAGCTTTTGTCTCATGGGGTAATTTATTAATTAATCAAGTATTTAGTGGTTGTCCAATCTCTGTCAGATGCTTTGTTGGGAAAAATGAAGTAGAGAGGAAAAGAGGCTAGAGAGACAGCATAGCTTAATTTCACCATTACTAATCAGCCTAGAAGACAGATGTATTTTATTTGAGTTTTAATTTCCATACTTACTATGTGGATGTCCTCTAATCAGTTGTCAATAGCCTCAGACATGATTTCCTATCTGTAAAATGGGAATGATGGCAGTATTTATCCCAGAATGTTTTGTATGGAGTCTATGACATTAGGCACAGGAGGCACTAAACATAGGGAGAAAATGATAATGATCTTGAAATTGATATAGTCATTAGTTTTAAATTATGTTCTTAGTCTGTGAAACCAAGATAATTTGCAGGAAGCATTTACACTGAAAATTTGTGCTTTCTCCATCCTGCTTTCCACTGCTTTAGCAACATGCTCCTGCCAAGAGCTTTCTACGGTAGAAAACCAACTGGACAGTAGCTGGGGTTTGAATCTGCAACTAGGTTCGAGACCTGGAAAAAAAGGTCGTGATGAAATTTTGTAGGAATTGACCCTACAAACAGTGGGTCTTCAGCCACTTAATAGTGATATAGGAGAGCTAGGGTTTGTCCTCAAGAAGTAATTTAGAGAACTTTGTATTTTATTCAGTGAGGCATGCCAAAGTCCAAGACAGAAAATGGCTACATTGCAACTCTAGCTAAATCATTAACAACAATAAATTTAAACAAATCATTGCACTTTCTCTTTGATGTCTTATGTCTTTATCTGATATAAACTTACTTGCATTATATATAATTTGATGTAATTATAAATTTTAGTATTAATTGAGGTTTTAGCAACCGTTCTTTACATTATGTTTCTCCTTCCCTCCTCTCCTTCCAGGTTGACTTCAAACCCACTCTACACTTTTCCTGGGTCTCCTTCATATTACCTGTATCCTGCTATCTTCCTTTCTAGAGCCCCACCACAGTCCATTTTTACTCTATGGTTTCTGTGATTAACTTGGGTTATTTACTGTCATCTACAGGTTTAGAGCTAGTAACCTCAGATGAGAGAGAACACTCAACACTTGTCTTTCCAGGTCTGGTTACCTCTTTCAGTAGAATCTTTGATAGTTCCATCTGCTTATCTGAAAATACTATGATTTCACTTCTGTACAGCCGAATAGTGTAAATGTATCACATTTTCATTATCTACTCATTTATTGAAGGACATTTCATTTCATCTTCTAGCTATGGTGAGCAGAGCGTCAACAAACATTGCTTACCAAGCAGTATTTTTAGTAGGAAGTGGAGTCTTTTGGAAATATCTCAAGGAGTGTTATAGCTGGGTCATAAGGTATACTTATTTTTTACAGTTTTAAGAATTCTCCATATTGATTTCTAAAGTGACTGTACCCCTCTGTAATCCCAAATTGGTGACTAAGGGTTCTCCTTTCTTTGTATCCTCTCAAACGTTTGTTGACCTTTGCCATTCTAGCTGGGTGAGTCCTTTCAACACCAGTTGAATACAATATTCAACACCAGTACCAGGTGTGAGAACCCTTCCTTTGAGTTGTAGTTAGGGTTGGCCAATGAATCCTGAAACAATGTCTGGTATTGCTATTATCCTTGCTTTCCTCTGAAGTTGAAGGTAAGTCCCAACTGCTGAAGACACCACATACTTTAGACATAGGACAATGAAACTTAGCATCTAACACAAAAGCCTCCTTCCTGTGGTTTAGCTTTCCATACCAACAGAGGGAAGCACTCCACAGTCCTATCCGATTCTGATGCCTATAAACCACAACAATGACAAGTTTTGCCGGATATCCCAAAAGGTGTACTATTGACATTTACTTAACTAGCAGTTATCTAAGTGGACCTAACACCCATTCAGCATAAGGGAAGTCATGCCTGGTGCTGGAAACCTAGCTAACAACGTGGAGCAAGAGTTGTTTTGAATCTTAAAAAGAACTTATTCTTGCTACTATACTAGACCAGTATAATTGCATTCTTATACTTACATACATAGATAAATGTAGCTCTCGTTCATCATCAACAAGACCTTTTTGCGAAGTTAAGCCATTACAGAAAACCACAACTGGTCACAATGCAGGGATCATAGGGAGTCAGCCTCAACAGATACATCTACAACATCTCTCCCATACCTGAAGCTCAGAAAATATCATAGAAGAGGGAGGGGGGAATATTGTAAGAGCCAAAAGGACTAGAAATTCAGATGTGACATTATGTATCTTAGAAATGACAGGCAAAGCACATCCATTATAGCCCAACAATATGGCTGTCTAAATGAGACTTGAGCAATGACAATAATCCCACCTTCAGACAAAGAACTATAAGCAACTAACAGTTGCTGAGAGAAGGGTAAATAGATGCTCCCAGGCGTGAGCCACTAATTGGTTATCCAAATCAAAGTGGTCATTCCTGATATCACACACAGACACACAAACACACACACATGGACTCAATAGGGTACGTGTGTGTTATACACACACAGACACACACACACACACATGGACTCAATAGGGTGTGTGTGTGTGTGTGTGTGTATGTGTGTGTATAACACTAAGTAAAGAAAAAAAGCCATAAATTTGAGAGAGAGTGTGGTATGGGAGTGGTTGGAGGGAGGAATGTTAAGGTGGATAGCGATATAATTATATTTTAATTAAAAAGTGAATACTTCTTAGAAATATAACCAATTTTTCTTAAACCAGAAGTAAAATTCTGAGAATTAGCAGGATGAACTATAGGCACTCCAAATCCATTTTCCATATATTTTTCAATGAAGATTTTGTTATATTTATCTTGTTTTTGAAAAATTGAAATATAATGCTCATGCCATTGGTAGGCCTTATGATTTTATATATATATGTATATAAAATTTTAAAATATGAATAATGTGACTGAGTGCAGTATAGCACCTTTCCTTTCTCTCTTAGCCTATTTCTTTATGGGACTAACCTTTGAAAATTTATTGTTATTGAGGCAATTAATATGACATCAACAACAGAACTATGTAATAAACAATTATTTAAATTTGTTATATTCCTTCAACAACATATAGGCTATTTGCTTTAGGGGTAATCTGATAGAATTAATAGACTCAAGTGCTTATATAGTTTTAATGTATTTCAAAGTGGTATATGCCAGTTTGTGCTTCCTATATTAACACCTTGAGCAAAGCATTACTTTATCTATCATTTTTACCTTTCAGATATAGAATTCCAAGTACAAGTTAGAAGTGACTGTTCAGATTCATGCTAAGCAGTAAGTTCTAACTGTTCATTCCTGTGCTACATTTGGAACCACTATGGGCTATGGCAGAGAGCTGCATTTGTAGAATGTGAAAGGATTTTCGTTGGGTATTCTAAACTTTTCCCAATTCAATAGACAACAAATTTTGAGGTTCTTTCACAAAGTAGAAACTGTGTAAATATTGCTGATGGATGACTGACCTCGTAGAGGTGATAGCAAAAACAAAACAAAACAAAACAAAGCAAAAAAACAAAGATAAACACACACACACAAGGGGAGGGGAGAGAGTTTCATATCTTTTAGCCTTTTCTTCTCTGTGTTTGAAATCATATGTTTTTTTGAAATCATATGCTTTATTTTCAATGAAAATGAGAATATTTTGATTGTATATGAACATCTACATAAGAAAATGTACCAACAAGATAAGATATCAGGCAACAATAGATATCACTATCAGGAGGAATGCCTGTCTGTGTCTCTCTCTCTCTTTCTCTCTCTCTCACATACACAAACTGTACATGTAACAAAATATTACTCTATATCTATCTATCTATCTATCTATCTATCTATCTATCTATCTATCTATCATCTATCTCTATATATGGTTTTAAGTTTTGTTGTCTCTGACTCAACCACAGTAAATTTGATGCATGTCAGGTTTCCTGCAATTTATATAAAATGAAACTCAATGGGGAGATAACTGCTGAATGTCCATATGATTTCATGCTTCTGTCTCAAGCTTAGATCTAATGTTAGTATCAGTTTCTTATACCATCTCCAGGGGAGATGACAACAGGACGTGCCAGTTTAGAATGATTGTGTGTCCCTGTATCTAGTGCTTTTGGAGGATCTTACTGTCCTGCATTCAGAAATCACCAATTCCTTTGATCACAAGAACTAAAAAAGGACAGAAAGAATTTTAGCTTCATTAAACACTGCTTCTTAAAAATATTTGTATTGTATTTCAAATTCTAGTAGTTAATATTTATGTTACACATTATTATGCACAGGCTTAATGTACGCTGTTCCCTGATCAAGCATGGTTGCTAATAGAATGTGTTTGGTACCAAAAGATTTCAAACCTAATAATGCTTTTACCCTCCTAGTTTTATGAAATTGCTTCTCCTGGCAGTCACTTTTCAGCACTTAAGGATGGAGATGTGTACTCAAAGGCACTGCAAATTAGCATCAGTGTATGCTGAGTTTAGAGTCACAGCAAGGTCAGCTGCACAAAGACGTTGTGGCTATCTGTTGAAAAGACTATGACATCGTTGTTTGGATAAGTGCAATTTATGAGAGGGTTAGGGATGATACTATTAGTCTTCAGAACACAGACGTGTGGCCAGGTGGATATGTGAAACCATCTATAATTTACACACTGCAAAGGAATGTGCATCTGTGCATCCAAGACTCAGCTCACCTGTTCAGCGATCACTTAGACATTTCTAAGTCTTGCCTGCAGTAAGTGAGCATGTTGTTTTTGCACTCTTCTGGATTAAGAACTTAACTTCCTAACTTACTTACTCTATCTTTCCCAGTGCCACTCTCCCCTCTTCTCACAATCCTCTGATAACTCCATATGCAATAGATAAAGCCCACACTTCCTTCAGTAGCTGCATGAGCCCAAGTGCTCTTTTTCATTTTCCTTCTGCAGTCACACCTCCTGACCTTTACATTTGTTACCGTGGGCTTCTTTGTGGGATGAGAACAACTGAGTAGCTATGTGATTTTAGGCTGTAATCTGTAGCATGCTTCATCTTCAACTTCAGTCTCTGTCTTCTTTCATTTGAAAATGCATTTCCGTTCCAAGTATATGGTTGGCTCTCCTTCCTGCAGTATCCATTTATTTTCAACTTCTATTTGCCCACATACTTCATACATCCCACATTTCCTGTCTAGGCTATGCCTCTTGATTATCAGTTATAGAGATGTCATCTACTTTATTTTTTTCCTATTAAGTATTTGTAAAAGGCCTATTTCCCCCTGCCTGAACACTATTTGGAGGACAAGATGGCTTCCTTTAGCCACTATTATATTATAGCATCTAGTGGTCATTCCCTGAGCTATGGACAAAGATGCATACATTAATATTTTCACTTAATTAACAAATATCTGTTGAGTGAGTGGATGGGTATTAGAATATGAGGTCTACCTTCCTCACAAGGTAGGTCCTGTTGGAAGAAGGGTTACTTGTTCCTCCTGGCCACCCGGCTAACTTAGACACAAAATAATCACACAGAAACCCTATTGATTAAATCACTGCTTGGCCCATTAGCTCTAGCTTCTTACTGGCTAACTCTTACATATTAATTTAACCCATCTTCATTAATCTGTGTATCACCACTTGACAGCGACTTACCAGCAAAGTTTCAGCATGTCTAACTCTGGTGGTGGGTTCATGGCATCTCTCTGACTCCACCTTTCTTTCTTCCAGCATTCAGCCCAACTTTCCCAGTCTTACCTAGGTTCTGCCTAGCTATATGTCCAAAGCAGTTTTTTTATTCATTAATGGCAATCACAGAATACAGAGGGGACTCCCATATCAAAGTCCAGTAGAATTCTAGGAACAGACATGACTGCAGTAATCAAAGATTGAATAAAAGACAGAAAGAAAGTTGGAATTGGGTGGCTTGTGCTCCTGGTTAGGGAAACTGTAGCTGCTTGGAAGCTCAACATGTTTTATTGTATAGAACTAAACCAAAGAGGTGGTGTAGGAGGTACATCTTTCTATATGTTGCTTATATTGGTTGATGAATAAAGAAGATGCCTTGGCCTGATATGGGCAGAACTTAGGTAGGTGGGGAAGACAGAACTGAATTCTGGGAGGAAGAAAGCAGAGTCAGAGAAATGCCATGGTGTCATCAGTGACAGACATGCTAAATTTTACCTGGTAAGCCACTGCCACATGGCAATACACAGATTAATGGAAATGGGTTAAATTAAGATGTAAGAATTAGCCAATAAGAAACTAGAGCTAATGGGCCAAGCAGTGTTTTAATTAATACAATTTCTGTGTGGTTATTTCAGGGTTGAGGTAGCGATGCAGCCAGGATGAACAAGCAGCCTCTCCTTGCAACAAAGAGGCAAAGTTAATACTCACTATTGAACAAAGAGATGGGAGCCAGAACTTATAGCATATAGCTAGATCAGCTCTAGCTGGAGACAAATCTAGATAACCTTGTTATGACCAGTCTTGGTAGGGTAACAGTCTTCATGCCATAAATATCCAGACAAAGAAAGCTATGATGGATAATTTCTGCACACACTGTCAACACTTACTCTCAGTTCCCCAAGGAAGGTGTTGTTGTTCCTCTATCCTAACACACACACACACACACACACACACACACACACATCTGGTAGAGGGGAGACTGTGCATTCTTCCATAGTTCTGAGGATAGAGTTCTTGATATGCCTGGTTCATGTCATAACATAATTCCCTCAGGACATCACTCCTTTAGAGTTCCTTCTGTTCCCTGTATTTCCTTATTTACAACAACTTTCACATTGAAAATTATTGGAGGAGTATTGTAAGAGGCTTCTTGTTTGTTCCTAGCTGCTCAACTCCAAAATAATCACAGAAACTATATTATTTAAATCACTACTTTCTCATGAGTTCTAAATTCTTATCAGCTAACTCTTACATATTAATTTAGCCCATTTCTATTAATCTGTGTATCACCATGTGGCTGTGGCTTACCATGTAAAGTTCCATCCAGCTCCAGTGGGGCTACATGGCTTCTCTTGACTCCGCCCTTCTTTCTCCCAGCATTCAGTTTGGTTTTCCCTGTCTAGCTAACTTCTGCCCTGCTACAGGTCCAAATCAGTTTTCTTTATTAATTAACCAATCATATTCACAGCATACAGAGAGGGAAATCCCATATCAACTCCCCTTTTCTGCTGAAATAAAAAGGAAGATTTTAACTTTAACATAGTAAAATTACATACAACAAAACAGTTA